>VZQC01009317.1:187453-202925 GCA_009823505.1 Rhizomys pruinosus
CCATTAGTTCAGGCTGGCTGGCCAGCAAGCCCCAGCCATCTTCCTGTCTCGCAGTTACAGACATGCACCACTATGCACATGCTGGGAATCCAAACTCAGGCCCACATGCTCATGCAGCCGGCACCTTACCCACAGAGCCATCTCTGCAGCCCACAAATGGTCATTCTTTTTTTTTTTTTTTTTTTGAGACAGGGTCTCCCTGTAGCCCAGGTATCCTAGAACTCAGTATGTAGACCAGGCAGCCCTCTCACAGAGATCTGCCTGCCTCTGCCTCCTGAGTGCTGGGATTACAGGCCTGTACTACCAACCCCAGCTTACAAATGGTCATTTTTTTTTTTTTTTGTCTTTTCAACACAGGCTCTGTGTTTACCTGGCTCTGGCTCTGCGGTTCCCAAATTCCTTTAAAAATGAGCATTTGTGGGGCTGGAGAGATGGCTTAGTGGTTAAGAGCTCCAACTGCTCTTGCAGAGGACCCGGGTTTGATCCCCAACACCCACATGGCAGCTGAGAGCCATCTTTAACTCCAGTTCCAGGGAAATCTGACACCCTCTTCTGACCTCTGTAGCATTGCACAACACAGGTGCACTGACCTGCATGCAGACAGTACATTCATACACATAATAAAATTTAAAAAAAAATGACCATTAGTAAGCTGGGCGTGGTGGCCCATGCCTTTAATCCTAGCACTTGGGAGGCAGAGGCAGGCTGATCTTGGTGAGTTCAAGGCCAGCCTGGTCTACAGAGTGAGTTCCAGACCAGCTGGGGCTACAGGGATGTTATTTGGCAACTCACTATTTCCTGGAACAGTTGAAATCCATTTTTCCAGATGGAAAGCTGGGTGAGTTTGTCTCCTGCTGCTGAGAACTTCTACTGTCCGGTCTGTCTTCAATCAAGGTCTCCACTGGCCTGAACCCTACCTAGCCTTTCACCAGGTGGAGGAAGCAGGTGGGTGGAGCCAATTTCTCCCAGGCAGAAACAGTGTGGAGAGGCTGAAGTGGCATCATTGCCAGAAGGTCAGAGTCTAGGAACCCTTCCTTTCTGCTGCATATTAGGTCCTGACCTATGCCACATCACCCTCTGGGCTAACCGCCCAGTCCTTGCATCTAGAAAACAGGTACAACTCCAACCTCAGAGGATTTCTTTTGAAGAGTGGTGACCTAGCACACAGGGGATATTGTACACGACCCCTGGGGCAGCCAGACATGGGAGCATCCTGAGCACAATTTACAACAGTGTGTGGTCTACTCCTGGGAAATTCAAGACAAGAGACGCAGAGGCCCACTTACCCAAGGGGCTACAATCTGGAACGTATAAAGAGTAGGGAAAAAGGGCCATGTCGGGGCTGTGGGTGTGGCTGGGCAAGAGAGGCTGAGTGTGGCTCAGTGGCACAGCACCTGACTAGAATCTCCTGGTGGTGGCGTGATTCAGCAGGGCAGCTCTTGCCTAGAATCCCCCAGTGAGGAGTTGGGGGCATGGCTCACTGCTGAACACACTGCAGGGTGAACCTCCCACAGAAGTGAAGGAGAGACACTCCTATGATCTACCTGCCTAATATCTGGGGTCGAAGTTCACAGAAGTCAACCATGGAGTTGTAGTCGCTGTATGAGCATACCTGTGGTTCCCTTTTTGGGCTCAGAGCCCAGCAGGAAGTTGCGCCTCACCTACACTCCCCACCCCTGTGGCTGGGGTTTAGGTCAGGGAGGTCCCAGGTGACTTCTTGCACCTCCCTTTCCCCTACCTGTTTGTGTCCAAGGTACTTATTAAGGTAGTTCCAACATCCCCTAACAGGCTGGGCCAGAATGTGTGGTTCTTTTTGTAATGCTTGGTGGATTTAATTTAATAGCATGGGGAGGTATGGCTATTTCTTTTTCTTAGAAAAGAGTACTTTTGTTTTCTCTTTTGTTTCTTTTCTGTGCTGGGGATAGAACCCTGACCGCTGAAGCTGCTACACATGAGCTCTACCCCTAGTCCCTCATGGAGTGATTCTAAGCCAGCACTCTACTGCAAAGCCACACCCCTAGTTCCTCACTGGAAGATTCTAGGCAAGTGCTCTACCACTGGGCTATATCCCCAGCCCCTCGCTGGGGATTCCAGACAACTGCTCTACCACAGAGTCTCCCGCCCCCAGCCCAGAATTGGACCTTTCCCTGTTCTTTGTATGCTCTTGGGTGTATCCCTTTTGCTTGGAGGTCCCTTGAGCATCTTGTCTCAGATTCCCCGTGAGTCGACTAGGTCCTGTCTCTCCAGGTCTTGCTTTGCTTTTGTTCAGCCCTAGTTCCTGAAATCCCTGTTGGCCTAGCATTGGGCAAAGGCCAAAGGGTGACGTGGCATGCATGGACTGGCAGGGGCTGACCTTGCAGGCATTGTCCCACATGCCTACGTGCCAGCTTGTCCCTACCCTGCCCAGTCTGGCCCAGCTGCCCAGCTACCTTAGCAGTAACCAATACAGCAGGTGACGCCTGGTGTCAGCCTTGGTTTATGGGCTTGGGGCAAGGGCCCTGTGACTGGTGGGTGTGGTTTTCCATGCAGCTTGCATTCTTCCTGTCCTAGGAGAAACCTCCTTGAGAGTAAGGATGTTGTTTTGTTCACCACAATCCCTGGCATGCATGTGAGGAGTGCTTGAGTGCTCTAGTCTGCTTTCCTGTTGCTGTGATAAACAGTAACCAAAACCAACATGGGGAGGAAAGGGTTTATCTCATCTTACAGATTAGTCCATTCCTGAGGGAAACCAAGGCAGGAACCTGGAGCAGGAACTGAAGCAGAGACTATGGAGGAATGCTGCTTACTGGCTTGCTTGGCTACCTTCTTTATACCTGCCTACTGCAAAACCACACCCCTTGTTCCTCACTGGGGGATTCTAGGGAGGTGCTCTACCACTGAGCCACACCCCAGCCCCTCACTGGGGGATTCTAGGCAGGTGCTCTACCACTGAGCCACACCCCAGCCCCTCCCTGGGGGATTCTAGGCAGGTGCTCTACCACTGAGCCACACCCCAGCCCCTCACTGGGGGATTCCAGGCAGGTGCTCTACCACTGAGCCACACCCCAGCCCCTCACTGGGGGATTCCAGGCAGGTGCTCTACCACTGAGCCACACCCCAGCCCCTCACTGGAGGATTCTAAGCAGGTGCTCTACTACTAACCCATAACCCCAGCCCCTCACAGTGGGCTGGGACTTCCCACATCAACTAGCTATTAAAAATTCTCCACATTGGGGCTGGAGAGATGGCTCAGTAGTTAAGAGCACTGGCTGCACTTGCAGAGGACCAGAGTTGGGTTCTCACCTGTTCCAGGTGAATCTCACAACTTCTTTTAGCCTCTTTGGGCATTGCATGGGTGCACTTCTATATAGGCAGGCAAAACACTTGTACACATAAAAATAATTAAGTAAAAATTTTTTTTTAGTTTTCCACAGACATGCCTATAGACCAATCTGATGGAGGAGATTCCTCAGCTGTGGTTCCCTCTCCCCAGGTGACTCTAGTTTCTGTCAAGTTGAGAAAAACTAACCGGTACAGAGTTTACTGAATAGTTATAGAAAAGAAAGAGACAGAGATTACTAGAATCTACGTTCTTTGCAAGAGAAGCCCATGGCCCACAGAAACCAACAATTATAACTGCGACAAATGCACTGTGTCCCTCATGGCTATGTGGACATCTTGGAAAAGGCAGGGAGTGGGTAACCTTCTTGCTTTCTGGAACATTCCAACTAGGCTCCCACCCACAGACCACAACCTGGAGATTCTAGGGAAAAATTTACTTTTATTTGTTTGTTTGCTTATTTGATTATTTGTATGGAGGCACAGCCATGTCCACTTGTGGAGGTGATACAGGACAATGGCAGGAGTTGGTTCTCGCCTTCCAACAGGTGCTAGCAGTTGGCATCATCACTAGACCAGGGGTTTTCTCAGCCAATTAAAGAATTAAAAGGCAGGTGAAAAAAAAAATCTCAGACCAGCAGAGAGCAAGTCAAACTTTTCTTGGAAGATAAAGAATGACATCCATACACACATCAACAGAAAGATAAAGAATGACATCCATACTCGCGTCCACACAGAAAGATAAAGAATGACATCCATACATGAGTCCACACAGAAAGATAAAGAATGATATCCATACACGCGTCCACACAGAAAGATAAAGAATGACATCCATACACGCGTCCACACAGAAAGATAAAGAATGACATCCATACACGCGTCCACACAGAAAGATGAAGAGGTTGACAGTGCAGAGGGGAGCCAGAAACCTAAATCCAAGTCCTCCCAGGGAGAACCTGAGTTTTAAGAGTTTTAGTGATTTCCTTCCCCTAGTTTTGAATTAGTCAACTTAAAGAAAAGAAGACTGATAGCTCCTCTCCAAGCCAAGATGTCCTTGTTCTTGACTCTAAGCAGGTCACTTGAAGGGGCCTTCCTGCCAGACCACAACGCACCAGAAGGTGTGCCATCTGTCTTTATTCCTTCTTGGTGACCCTGTTGCTTCTTAGGGATTTAGTCCCTTACAATGTGGGTTCCAGGGATTGAACTTAGGTCATCAAGCTTCTTGGCAAGCATCTTTACCGACTGAGCCATTGTACTGGATAGCTTTAGTGTCAACTTGACACACCTGGGTTGAGGGAGCCTCAAGTGGGGAATTGCCTCCATTGGACTGGCCTGTGGGCATGTCTGTGGGGTATTGTCTTAATTGCTGAGCAATATGGGAGGGCCCAGCCCATTGTGGGTGGTGCCACACCTGGGCAGGTTGCTGTATATTGTATAAGAAAGCAGGCTGAGCATGGGCCAGGGGAGCAAGCCAGTGAACAGCATTCCTCCATGGCCTGTGCTTCAGCTCCTGCTCCAGGTTCCTGCCCTGAGCTCCTGCTTTGGGCTCCCTAAGTGATGAACTGTGACCCGAGAGATATAAGACAAATAAACCCTTTCCTCCCCAAGTTGGTATTGGTCAGAGTATTTTGTCACAGCCATGGAGAAGCAAATTAGAACAGCCATCTTGCTGTCCCTCAGGGTGTACTTTTGCCTTCAGTCTAGAAATGGGCCTGGAATCCCCATGACCATTTGTGGTTAATGGGAGGAGCCAGGGCTTGACCCTATATCACCCCCATTCATTCCTTAAATCTTTTTTTAATTTTATTTTTGTATGTGTATGAATGTACTGTCTGCATGTAGGTTGGTGCACCTGTGTCGTGCAATGCCGCAGAGGTCAGAAGAGGGCATCGGATTCTCCTGGAACTGGAGTTCTCCTGGAATTGGAGTTACAGATGGTTCTTAGCCGCCATGTGGGTGCTGGGAATTGAACCTGGATCCTCTGCAAGAACAGTCAGCACTCTTAACCACTAGGCCTTCTCTCCAGCCACCATCCCTTAAATCTTTTTTTTTTTTTTTAATTTTTTATTATTTATTTTTTTTGTATGTGTATGAATGTATTGTCTGCATGCAGGTCTGTGCACCCGTGTCGTGCAATGCCGCGGAGGTCAGAAGAGGGTCTCGGATTCCCCTGGAACTGGAGTTCTCCTGGAATTGGAGTTATAGACGGTTCTTAGCCGCCATGTGGGTGCTGGGGATCGAACCCGGGTCCTCTGCAAGAGCGTCGGTGCTCTTAACCGCTAGGCTATCTCTCCAGCCCCAAATCTTTTTTTTAATTAATTAATTTATTTATTTATGTGTATAAATGTACTGTCTGCATGTAGGTTTGTGCATAAATCTTATCTCTACACTAAACTCAGTGCCTGACTCTGTCCACCATCTGTGTCCCCCATGTCACACCAGAGTCCTAGTATCTAAAATCTTCCTCTTCCCTAGCAAAACTTATCCACCCCAGGTCCTTGTACCAAGCTATCACAGCCTCCTCTTTGATGTGCCACAAACAAACAAACAAACAAACAAAAATATTAAGACCTACACAATATGCAATTCTCCATTCCTCCTTCTTTGTTGACCCTGCCTCTTGTCCATCTTTGGGATTACTGCTTATATGTCACCTCCTCTGAGAAGCCTTCCCCGAATGTTGGGGCCATGGCAGGTTGCCTTGAGTGCATGTTCCTTGCCACTAGCACATCGCAGTATTTCATGAAGGGAGCTGGGTACCTAGCTGTGGGATTTGGGGCCCCGGATGGAGCATGAACTCTAGAAGGTGAAGGCATGAGTCTGTCACATCCATCATGGTTCAGCTTGTACCCAACACATGGAATTGGTGCTTCAGGAATTCCTAAATGAGGAGGATATCAGGTGAGTCGTGGAAGGGCTCCTGTGGAGAGCCTGGGCCAGTAGGGGCTGCATCCACGGGAAGGAGAGGCTGACAATCTTTGTAGAAGCTTGCAGTGGCTGAGAGGTGGTTAAGAGGCTCTTGGATTCTGTGGAGAATGGATACAGCAGAGATGAGAATGAAGCTCAGGATGCAAGTGACACCCAAAGGTGCTGAGCAGTGGGAACTATGTGCTAAGTGTGATACTCAAGACCAGGAGGGCTGCCCAAGTTCAAGCTATTTGGGGGTATGTCTGGCCTTTAGTCAGAACAAAATTCTATCTTGGGGGCTGGGGAGGTGGCTCAGTGGGTATAGAACACTTGCTACACAATTGTGAGAACCTGAGTTTGGATCCCCAGCACTTGACTAAAGCTGGACACAGTAGTACACATCTGTAATCCTAGTGTTTCCACAGTGAAACGAGAGGCAGAGATGAGAGAATCTCCGGAAGTTCATAGGCCAGTTAACCTGGAGGAAAAATAACCAGAGATCAGGTCTCAAAGAAGGCAGAAATCAAGGATCCACACACGAGGTTGTCCTCGAACCTTTACATTCAGGCCATAGCATGTGTATGCCCTTAAGAACACACATAAACACACATATATACACAGATGCCTTTCTCACACACCACATAGATTGAAAAAAAAACAGGATTAGATTTTCAGGTTTTCTCAATGTGGGTAGGAACTCAATTAGTAGATAGACCAGTAAATTTAAAATATAAGTTCTTATCCCAGAAGCATCCTATCTTAGCAATCAAAGTTTACTGAGCAGCTACTCCTCCAGGGGAGTAATCCTCTGTCTCCATTAGTCCCTCCTTTTCCCCAGGCCCTACCAGAAGGCAAACCCTAATCTCTTACCTGAGAGATACAAATGTAACAATCTGGGCTGTGCCTTATTGGTTAACTGATTGATTTAGTCTTTTTGAGACAGGGTCTCCCTGTATCTGGCCTGAAACTCGCTATGTAGACCAGGCTGGCCTTGAACTCACAGAGATCTACCTGCCTCTGCCTCCTGAGTATTGAGATTAAAGGTGTGCACCACCACACACGGCCTTATTGATATTTTTTAACAAGTGATATGCAATGTGTATGGTTCTTTTGTTTGTTTGTTTGTTTGTTTTTTGTCTTTTTGAGACAGGGTCTCCCTGTAGCTCTGGCTGTCCTGGAACTTGCTATATAGACCAGGTTGGCCTTGAACTCACAGAGATCTGCCTGCCTCTGCCTCCCAAGTGCTAGGATAAAAGGCATGCACCACCACACCTGGTGCAATGTATATATTTTTTAATTTTTAAAAAAATTTTATTTATTTTTGTATGTGTATGAGTGTACTGTCTGCATGTAGGTTTGTGCACACATGTTGCGCAATGCCACAGAGGTCAGAAGAGGGTCTCGGATTCCCGTGGAACTGGAGTTCTCCTGGAATTGGAGTTACAGATGGTTCTTAGCCGCCATGTGGGTGCTGAACCCGGGTCCTCTGCAAGAGCAGTTGGTGCTCTTAACCGCTAGGGTATCTCTCCAGCCCCCACAATGTATATGTTTTAAGAAAGAGAATGAAAGCCATGTAGCCCAGGCTGGCCTCAAACTTCTGGTCCCCCTGTGTCAGCGTCCTGAGTGCTAGGATTATAGGCATGAACCACCTTGCTTGGTTGTCTACTTTTGACTATTCATTTAAAATACCTAAATATTCTTAGTTATCTATTTACTTTTGGGGGGCTTGCCAAGTGTACATATAGAGGTCAGAGGGCAACTTGGGGGAGTCAGTTCTCTCCACCATGTGGGTCCCGGGGATAGAACTCAGTTTGTCAGGCTTGCTGTAAGCACCTTTACCCACTGAACCATCTTGCCAGCCCCATTAGTCTTTTTATTTTTATTTTTATTTTTTTTGTGAGACAGGATCTCACTGCGTATTCTTGACTGGCCCGGAGCTCCCTATGCCCAGCAGGCTGACCTCCAACTCAGAGGTCCACCTACCTCTGCCTTTCAAGCACTGGAATAAAAACCATGCACTGCCCTGCCTGACTCCCGTTACTAATCCAAAAATTTCCCTCCCTCCCTCCCTCCCTTCCTTCCTGTGTATGGTGTTTTGCCTGCATGGATGTAAGAGCACCTGTGCATACAATCCTGTGGCGGACAGAAGAGGGCGGTAGAAATCCCTGGAACTGGGGTTAGGGATGGTTGTTTTCACTTATTTTTTTTTAAGAGAATATTTTTTTTTTTCGTATGTGTATGAATGTACTGTCTGCATGCAGGTTTGTGCACCTATGTCGTGCAATGCTGTGGAGGTTAGAAGAGGGTGTCGGATTCCCCTGGAATTGGAGTTCTCCTGGAATTGGAGGTACAGATGGTTCTCAGCCGCCATGTGAGCGCTGGGGATCGAACCTGGGTCCTCTGCAAGAGCAGTCGGCACTCTTAACTGCTAGGCCATCTCTCCAACCCAGGGATGGTTGTTAAGCTGCCACGTGGTGCTGAGAAAGGAAACCCAGGTCCTTTGCAAGAGCAACCAGTCTGCTGAACTGCTGAGTCATCTCGCCAGCCCATTACTCATTTTTAATTATGAGAGTCAGCAAAATCTTTGGAGCCAGGGTGTCTTGAATTTGGATCCTATGTCTAAACTTACAAGCTGTGTGTCCTTGACCAAAGCATTTAAATGCTCTACTTTTGTATTATCATCTGCAAAATGGGACTAGCAAAAGATTAAGCCATTAATAAAAAAAAATCCATGTGGTATGATTTCATTTATATATAATATCCAAAATGGGAAAAATTCACAGAAACAAGAAATAATAGCTTAGAGTTGCCAGGAACTTGGGGGACTGAGGAATGTCTGGAAACAGGGACAGAATTTCTTCCTCTTTTATTACATTTTATTTATTCATTTATCTCTATGTGTGTGTGTGTGTGTGTGTGTGTGTGTGTGTGTGTGTGTGGTATACGCACACCAGTGAAGGTCAGAGGAGACTTGATTCTTTCTTTTCACTATGTAGGTCCTTGGGGTCAAACTTACGTTGTTAGGCTCAGCAACAAGCATCTTTACCCACTGAGCCATATTGCCAGCCCCAAAGTTTCTTTTGGGGGTGACGAAAATGTTCTAAAATTAGATAAAGATTAAAGAGTGACTACGTATAAAGTGCTTGTGGAGTCCAACACATCAAAACTGATCCGCAAGTCATCCTTAAATAAAGCTTACCTCTGAAAGAAGGCATGTGTGCTGATGAGCTTGGGGGGAAATCTGTATGCTAATATGATTTTAAAGTGACATTTTATTCTTGAATCTTATCGTCTGTTGTGTACTTTTTATAAATCCTGTAATCATCTTACAAAGAGTACCATTATATGGCAGTATAAATTATGTATATTAAAAGCGTTAATTTATTAGACATAAACTTTGTCGTTCTGGGTCTCATTCAACTTCCAAGTGGGAGGTGGCTCTGAAAGACACCTGGTGATTTACCCGTGAGTCACACAACAGCTTTAGACAGGATGTGGAAGGCAGGCAGCAGAAGTTAAAGAGCTGCACACAGAGCCGTTTTGAAGGAGAGTAAACACAGCAACGCAGATAGCTGCCATTCTGGATGTGAGGAGTGGAGAACTAGGCACTTTGGTGAACTTTAACCTACTTGGCATCCTGAGTTGCATAAGATTGGTTTAAAGTAATTCAACTGCAAAAAGAGTCCAAGTTAGAGGAACAAGAGTCAGTCATAATAAAAACCTTACAGAGAGCATCCCTCAGGGAGACCACTGAGGTCTTGGCAAATGTTTAACAACGGGCTCTCTAAGGGAAAAGAGCCTGGTTAGTATTTGCCCATTTCCCTGGTATAAATACTCATACTGAAGCCAAGCACAGTGGCACACACCACTCAAAAAGACCAATATATGGGGCTGGAGAGATGGCCTAGTGGTTGAGAGTGCCGACCGCTCTTGCAGAGGACCCGGGTTCGATCCCCAGCACCCACATGGCGGCCAAGAACCGTCTGAAACTCCAATTCCAGGAGAACTTCAGTTCCAGGGGAATCCAACACTCTCTTCTGACCTCCGCAGCATTGCACGACATGGGTGAACACACTTGCATACACATACAGAAATAAATAAAAATTTTAAAAACCCTTTAAAAAGAGACATATATATATATACATATATAGATGTATATATATACATATATATATATATGTATGTATATATATACACTCATACTGGGCTTATTTTAAGCTATGGACATGATGTCGTCACAGAATCTGGAGCTGGGAAGATGGACAGTATCATAAGTTCCAATATGCAGAAATCACAGAGGCAAAGAAGCTCAAGAGCCTAAAGCTGTGTGTGGTGACATGCCTGTCATCCCCGCACTTGGAACGCTGAGGTAGGAGGATAGAGAGTTCTAGGTCAGCCTGGGCTACTTGGCAAGACTCAAGAAAAGAAGGATGAAGAGGAGGAGGAACAGGAGAGGGAGGAGAAAAAGGGGATGGGGAAGAAGAGAGGGAGGAGGAAGAAGAAAAAGAGGAGGAGACTCATGCTGGGACTGCGGATATCCACCACAGTTCCTGTTCGTGTGGTGCTGGGGATGGAACCCAAGGCTTCCTGCCTGCTAGCAAGCGCTCTACCAACTGAGCTACATCTCCTCCGCTTAAATAACAATTTCATTGAACATAATTCACAATCTAAAATTTTCTGAAGATATTCCTGTCATTAAAAACGTTTATAGAGCTGGGCGTGGTGGTGCACGCCTTTAATCCTAGCACTTGGGAGGCAGAGGCAAGCGGATCTTTGTGAGTTCAAGGCCAGCCTGGTCTACAGAGTGAGTTCCAGGACAGCTGGGGCTACAGGGAGACCCTGTCTCAAAAAGACCAAAAAACAAAACAAAACAAAACAAAACAAAAAAACCAAAACACCAAAAAAGTTTATACTTTGTTTACGTATTTATTTGTGTGTGCATGGAGATGCACAAGATCAACCCATAGAGGTGGGAAGACAGCTCGAGGGAGTCAGTACTCTCTCGCCATCATATGGGTCCCAGGGATCAAATTCAGGTTATTAGACTTGGTGGAAAGCACCTTTACCCTCTGAGCCCTCCTGCCCGTCCTGCTGTATTGTGCTACATATTTACACAAAATGGCATTCTCAGCCTTGATAACTGTAAAATCAAAATATGAAAATCAATTCTGAAGAACAATGAAGATGCTTTATATCCCTCCCGCAGTATGAAATATTCAGCACATACACCTCATTATTAGGCAAATTTGCTTCTGTCTTTAATAAAAAGTAAAATCATATCTATATCAAATCATTGTGATTTTAAAAATTGTTTTCTTCTGTTTTGTTTGAGATATGGTCACAATGTAGTCCCAGATGGCTTAGAACTCACTATGTAAACCATCAGACTTTGAACTCAACAGAGATCTACCTGCCTCTGTTTTCTGAGTGCTTGCTGTACCCCCATGCTCAGCCCTAAAGAATTATTTTATTTATTTTTTATTTCTATTATTATTATTATTATTATTATTATTATTATTATTTTGGTCTTTTCAAGACAGGGTATCCCTGTAGCCCCAGCTGGCCTGGAACTTGCTCTGTAGACCAGGCTGGCCTTGAACTCACAGAGATCCACCTGCCTCTGCCTCCCAAGTGCTAGGACTAAAGGTGTGCACCACCACGCCCAGCAAGAATTGTTTTTTATTTTTAATTTTTTAATTTTTTTTGGTCTTTTTGAGACAGGGTCTCTCTGTAACCCCAGCTGTCCTGGAACTCGCTCTGTAAACCAGGCTGGCCTTGAACTCACAAAGATCCACCTGCCTCTGCCTCCCGAGTGCTGGGATTAAAGGCGTGTGCCACCACGCCCGGCTAGAATTGTTTTAAAATGAAGTTCCCAGCCCTGGGAAGATAGCTAAGTCAGTAGAATGGCTGGCACACAAGCTTGAGGACCTGAGTTTGATCCCCAGAACTCACATAAAAGGCCGGGCATGGAAAGGCATACCTGAAATCCCAATACTGTGTGTGAGACAGGAGGTGGGGATAAGAGTATCTCTGAATCTTGGTCAGCTAGCCCTGGCTACATGGTGAAGCTCCAGCTCAATAGGAGGCGCTGTTTCAAACAAAAGGTTGAAGGTGGTTAAGGACAGGCACTTAAGGTTGTCCTACCTGCAGGTACACACACACACACACACACACACACACACACACACACACACACACACACACAGCTGTCCTAGTACTTTCCCCGATACCTAATGATGTTGAACATCATTCCTCTGCTTATTGCCCCTTTGTATATTTTCCTTGAACAAATTTGTCAGGTTTTTTGTTTTTTTTTAAATTTTATTTATTTCCACATGTGTATGAATGTACTGTCTGCATACAAGTCCGTGTACCCGTGTCGTGCAATGCCGCGGAGGTCAGAAAAGGGTGTCGGATTCCCCTGGAACTGGAGTTCTCCTGGAATTGGAGTTTCAGACGGCTCTCGGCCACCATGTGGGTGCTGGGGATCGAACCCGGGTCCTCTGTAAGAGCGGTCGGCGCTCTTAACCGCTAGGCCATCTCTCCAGCCCCAAGTTTTTAAAAAGATTTCTTTTTTTTTTTTTTTAATTGACAGTTCTTTTTTTTATTATTTATTTTTGTATGTGTATGAATGTATTGTCTGCATGCAGGTCTGTGCACCCGTGTCATGCAGTGCCGCGGAGGTCAGAAGAGGGTCTCGGATTCCCCTGGAACTGGAGTTCTCCTGGAATTGGAGTTAGACGGTTCTCAGCCGCCATGTGGGTGCTGGGGATCGAACCCGGGTCCTCTGCAAGAGCGTCGGTGCTCTTAACCACTAAGCTATCTCTCCAGCCCTGAAAAGATTTCTTTCTTTATTTTATTTTTTGGGAGGCTCTTTTTGAGACAGGGTCTCCCTGTAGCCCCAGCTTGCCTGGAACTTGCTATGTAGACCAGGCTGGCCTTGAACTCATAGCAATCCACCTCCCTCTGCATCTTGAGTGGTGGGATTAATGGTGTTAATTAATGGGTGCACCATCATGCCCAGCTTCTTTTATTACTTAAATTGTGTGTGTGTGTGTGTGTGTGTGTGTGTGTCTGTCTGTCTGTCTGTATGCACATGAGGGCAGGTGTCTGTGGAGGCAGAGATGTTGGAGCCCCTGGAGATGGAGTTACAGGAAGCTGTGGGTGCTGCACCTGGGCCCTCTGGGAGAACACTTAACCACTGAACCATCTTTCCAGCACCGCCACTGATTATTTTCTTTCTTTATTTCAAAATATTTTATTTTATATGTATGAATGTCTTTTCTGCATGGATGTAAATGTACTACATGTGTGCAATGTCCACAGAGGCCAAAAGAAGGTGTTGGATGTCCTGGAACTGGAGTTAGAGACAACTGTTAGCCACCATATGGGTGCTAGGAATCAAACCCAGATCCTATGGAAGAAAAGCAACTATTCTTAACCATCTCTCCAGCTCACTACTAGTTATTTTCAACAAATTGGGGATCAGGCTGTTTGCACTGAGGACTTTATGGGTTGTAATAAGGGTTGTAATAAATAAAAACAAGCCAGCTGGGCATGGTGGCATGTGCTTTTAATTCTAGCATTCAGCAGGCAGAGGCAGGCAGATCTCTGTGAGAAGGAGGCCAGCCTACTCTACAAGTTCCAGGTCAGCTGGGGAGATAGGGAGACAATGTCTCAAAAAAACAAAATTAAACATGTAGCCACTGGTCTTTCTCCCTTCCCCTTCCTGCCCCTTCCCTCTCTTCTCTTCTTCTTCTTTCCTCCCTCCTTTCCTCCCTCCTTCTCTTTCCTCCCTCTCCTTTCCTTTCCTCCCTCTCCTTTCCTTTCCTCCCTCTCCTTTCCTTTCTTCCCTTCCTTTCCTTCCCTTTCCTTTCCTTTCCTTTCCTTTCCTTTCCTTTCCTTTCCTTTCCTTTCCTTTCCTTTCCTTTCCTTTCCTTTCCTTTCCTTTCCTTTCCTTTCCTTTCNCTTCCCTTCCCTTCCCTTCCCTTCCCTTCCCTTCCCTTCCCTTCCCTTCCCTTCCCTTCCCTTCCCTCCCCTCCCCTCCCCTCCCCTCCCCTCCCTTCCCTTCCCTTCCCTTTCCCTCCTCCCTCTCTCCCTTCCTCCCTCCCTTCCTCTTTTTTCTTTTGAGACAGTCTCATGTAGCCTAGGCTACCCTCAAACTCACTATGTAGTTGTGGATAACCTCTCCTGCCTCTGCTGCCTGAGTGCTGGCATTACAGGTAGCACCACCATGCCTAGTTTTACATGGTACTTGTTTTTATTTTATGTGTATGAGTATTTTGCCTGCACATATGTGAGTGTACCATGTGCATGCAATGCTTTGAGAGGCCAGAAGAGGGCATCAGATCCATTGGAACTAGAGTTAACAGATTGTAGTTAGCCACCAGATTGGTGCTGGGAACAAAGCCCCAGTCCCCTGTAAGAGCAGCCAGTGCTCTTAACTACCGAGCCATCTCTCCAGCCATACCAACATTTTTTTTTAAACAAACCACCTTGTGTTCTTGTAAACCACTGGCTGATCTCTAGAGTTCTGAAGTTCATTTTTACAGTTTTTGCCAGTGTTCTCATTGCCTTTGCTCTTAGTAGAATTTACCCAATTGTAAATTCATATAATATAATTTGTGGGCTAGCCTTGAACTCACTATATAGTTGAGAATGACTCTGAATTCATGATCCTCCGGCATCCATCTCTCAAGTGCTGGGACAGGTGTATGCCACCAAGTTAAGCTATAATTTTCTTTCTTTTTTATTAAAAAAATATTTTGAGACAGGGACTCCCTGTAGCCATAGCTAGCCCGGAATTCTATAAGTAGACTAGGCTGGCCTGGATCTCACAGAGATCCACCTGCCTCTGCCTCCCAGGTGCTGGGATTAAAGGCATGGGCCACCATGCTCAGCCACATTTTCATTTTTAAAGATGGCTGTATTTAGAGGGCTGGAGATACAGCTCAGCTGGTAGCTTGTATGAAGCTCCGGGTTCAATCTTCAGCACCCCATATAACAGGGTTGGTGGCACATGCCTGTAATCTAACCACTTGAGAGGTAGAGGCAGAAAGGTCAGAAGCTCAAGGTCATCCTTGCTACTATCAAGTTGGAGCCAGCCTAGGTTACATGAGATCCTGCATAAAAAAAAAAGTGGCACACACAAACTTTCTGAAGATTAAAAAAAATTATTTATGTGTATGAGTGTATTGCCATGTGTTTTTTTTGTTTTGTTTTTTGGTTTTTTTTTTTTTTTTTTTTT
>VZQC01009317.1:203523-224984 GCA_009823505.1 Rhizomys pruinosus
TGTTTTGTTTTTTTTTTTTGGTCTTTTTGAGACAGGGTCTCCCTGTAGCCCCAGCTGTCCTGGAATTCGCTATGTAAACCAGGCTGGCCTTGAACTCACAAAGATACGACTGCCTCTGCCTCCCAAGTGCTAGGATTAAAGGCGTGCACCACCATGCCCGGCTAACACCTGGCTATTAACAACTATTTTGGTACTCCACTAACAGGACCCTCCTGGGGATCCCATTAGATCCAGCTGAGATCTGCAAACCTTTAGGGTATCTGGTAGGCACCAGATATCCAGAGATGCAACCTGCTCAGTACTAAACAGACTCCATATCTTTCAACAGTACCAGCAGGGTCTTCCTAATCAAGGCCTGGCATGGAGGAAACTTAGAGAAGGCTGCAGATGTGTGCAAACAGTTAAAAGAAACTGTTTTTGATTATGCTAATGGCTGTTTTTTTCTGACTCTTAGGTGAAACCTAACCGAGCCAACACATCTGTTTGTTTTATAAAACTTTAAAAAATTTTTAATTTATTCTTGTATGTGTATGAATGTACTGTCTGCATGTAGGTTTGT
Source organism: Rhizomys pruinosus (assembly GCA_009823505.1). NCBI lineage: Eukaryota > Metazoa > Chordata > Mammalia > Rodentia > Spalacidae > Rhizomys > Rhizomys pruinosus. The sequence continues at coordinate 204,083 of VZQC01009317.1, forward strand.
GCACCTGTGTCGTGCAATGCCGAGGAGGTCAGAAGAGGGTATCGGATTCCCCTGGAACTGGAGTTAAAGACAGTTCTCAGCCACCATGTCGGTGCTGGGGATCGAACCTGGGTCCTCTGCAAGAGCAGCTGGAGCTCTTAACCGCTAGGCCATCTCTCCAGCCCCTGTTTTATAAAACTTTTAACTGGAAATCTTCAAGACACATACTGGGCAAAGGTAGAAACAGTGAGGTGGGAGCCGGGGTAAAGGTTTCCATTAGACACCCTCGGAGGAATGTGTACCTTAACCTGAGCTTGGTCTAAGGAGAAAACTAGTTGTGTGTGTGTGTGTGTGTGTGTGTGTGTGTGTGTGTGTGTGTGTGTGTTTGAACTTTCGGGGCTTGTTCAAATAATAACAAAACCTGCTTTGTGATCCTATAATGATGTGTAGTTGGGGTGCATCTTAATTATGATTAATTACCAGGAGGATTACCAGGCAGGCCCTTCCTTGGGCCAGCACTGCTCATCACAGACTCTCTGTCAGGTTGCAGCAGGAGTTCCCAGCTTCCTTGAATGCAAGGTCCTGGGCTTCCTGATCTAAGTCAAAGCACAACAGGGCGATTGTGCCTTTTTTCTAGACCTTTGCCTTCCTCCCCTTTCCCACAGAAAGTAGTAGACATGAGTTCAGAGTGTCACATACAGCTGTTTTCTTAGGAGTTCAATGGCTTGCTTCAATCATTCAACAGCATGTTAAATGATTGGCACCATAGACAGGTGGTATTTAGGCTGAATATTTGGAGGAAGTTTGGAGAACTGGGAGGCTCTCTGTTAGTTGCTAAAGTCCCATCTGATAAGATGCGAATCAGTTCCTTTCATGTAGAAATCTGGCCACAGAAGGTGGCACTTGCTTCTGTCCCCAACAAAGTGGCCTGAAAAGTGCTTTTACCATTCCTTTTGTGTGCTTGTGTGTCTGTTGTGCATGTGTACCTGCATGTATGTATATATGTATGCTTGTGTGTTTGCATGTGTATATGAAGGCTAGAGGACAACCTTAGGTACCATTCTACAGGAACTGTTCACTTTCTGTTCTTGGAGGAAGGGTCTCTCACTGGCCGGAAACTTGCCTAGGGATTCACCCGTTTCTGCCTCCAGCAAGCATACCACAACTGGCTTTTCTTTATCTGGGTTCTGGAGATTGGAGCTCAGGTCCTCACACTGGCAAGATGAGCCTTTTCCCAGCCATGCCATCTTCCCACGTATCCATTCCTTTCATAGATGATTACTGCCCCACCTAGAAGTGGTTCCTCCCTCACACCCAGCACCAACACAGAACCAACTCCAAGTCAAGTCCTGCAGAGCTCCCGGGAATCCCTACTGAATCAGACATGGCTGCCGTCCTCAGGAAGCTTACAGTCACAGGAACAATAAAACATGGCAGCTAGGAGAACTAGGGCTAGGCTGGGCTGGGGCTCTTGATGATCAATGGTTCCTGGGTTGGGTGAGCAGCCAAAAATCGATGAAGTCATATTCCAGGTGTGTTTTGATGGATGAAAGGAAAATCACTTGCCAAGTGAACAAGAGGGGACAGGAAGGACTGCCTTGGCAGAGGGACCAGCCGGAGGTTACTAGTTGAGTCAGTGGGTGATGAGGGGCGAGACCTTCTGTTCTTCAATTACAATTTTTCTTTTTTCTTATTTGAGACTGGCCTGGAGCTTGCTATGTAGACCAGGATGGCTTCAATCTCACAAAGATCCACCTTTCTCCAGAGTGTTGGATTTAAAGGACAGTGCAACTATGCCTGGCCTCAATTAAAAATGTGAAAACCCCAAAGCTCCTTGACAAATGATAGGATGTAGAACTTTAGGAGAAGATGGCTCTAATATGTAAAAAAAAAAGCAAAAGGCAAAACAAGCCTATGTTTTTTGGTGATAAAATACTGAGAAAAACCAAGTTAACAAAAACGAGAAAAGAAAAAAAATTAAAGGTGTGCGCGTGGTGGTGCACACCTTTAACCCTAGCACTTACTTAGGAGGCAGAGGCAGGCAGATTTTTGTGAGTTCAAGGCCAGCCTGGTCTACAGAGTGAGTTCCAGGATAGCTGGGGCTATAGGGAGACCCTGTCTCAAAGACCAAAAAAAAAACCCAGATTGAATTATAAATGAGTTCTTATGCTGTTCTTTGTATCTTCTAGAATTTTAAATTTTAAAGTAATTGTTACCTTCTGCCCACGCATTCCTCCGTCTGCAGGGGGCGCACTGGTCTCCACTTCTCCGCCTTCAGCCCGAAGGGGCGGGGCCTTCAGAGTCGGCATGGATTGACTATTGGTTGGCCAAGCCATCAATCACGGCGTCCAGCCTCCGCGCTACGTCACATGACGCAGCCCATCATGGCGGCGGGAGTGCGGCTGCCCCGGCCCGCGGCTCCGCAGGGTGGCTGCCATTGCTGCTGTTGAGAGGCGGCGGCAGCGGCGGCTGCGGCGCAGACGAGGCGGGAAGGATGATGATGGTTCTGCGGCCTGAGCGGCGGGTGCGGACCAGAAACGAGGCTGAGGTTTGGTCTAACAGACGTGTGTCCCTAAGCAGCCGGCGCGGGTGTTGCTGAGGCAGTGCGGAGGACGGACCGACTGACTGGAGGCGGCGACCTGAGAGCGAGCCCGGGGGTACCGCGCTGTGGACGAGATGCCCGGGCCGCCGCCGCCTGTGCTGCTGCTGCTGCTGCTGCTGCTGACCGTCGGCAGTGCCGGGGCTGTGCCACTTCCGCAAACAGGTGCAGGTGAGCGGGGACCCGGGGGCTTCGGGGCTGCTGCAGCTTTGTGGGTGAGGGGCGACGGAGGGGACGGCAGGGCTGGTGTCCTCTCTAAATGGCTCGGGGGCTGGGAGGGCAGGAGGCCGCTGGGAGCTCGCGATCACCGGGAGATCGCTTGCCGCAGGGGCGTGGGATGAGGGCGGGGGGGGGGGCGAAGCGGTGGGGGTGGGGAAGATCGCGGGGCACGGAGGTGATAGCCACCCCCTCCACACACACACACACATTCTCCCTCCTCTGAGCCTGTTGCCTAAAAGGTATCTTTAGCTGGTATCCTTCCCGACACTCCTTCCCCTCCGGATGTCACCTGCCTTGTGCCTTTTCTCACATCTTATAATGGGAACCGTTTCTTGTCTCTGGTCTTGACTTCAAAGAAACCCATGACTTGGAGCTGTGCGGAGTTTTCTTGGCTCTCTGAAACTTGTAGTGAAGTTGTAAATGGATTTTGAAATGCTGTGGTTGTTTTATTAGTATTATTATTCGGAATGAATCTCTGGGGATGAGAAGAAAGCAACGATACATATTTCTATTTTAGGAAGCCAAATGATTGGAGCAGCAGCTTTTGAGTAACTATTGATAAACTAGCCCAGGGGTAATTGAAATTTGTTTTAGCCACTTCAGTGTGACTCTCTGCTCCAACCCCGCCCCTTCCATATATTCTCCGTATAATTTTAATTTGGAGTTGATGAATAAAACTTCAACCAAAGAAAGCAACTCATTTTTTTAAAAGAAAAAATGAAAAGCACTAAGTTAATTACCGATCATTGTTGCTTACCTTTGGAGTGGAGTGGGGAGTTGAAATTTCGTAGAAGAAACCTTAAAGAGAATTTCTGATTCCTTCATCTTGCACTTGGAGATATTGGGACCTTAGTTTTCAAAGGACCTACGGAAGGTGACACAGCTAAGTCATAATTGGATCCGAAATGCAGGTTTCGATTCATCTCCTCCCGTAATTTGTTGGTTTCCTGCCTATTTCACCCCAGTCTTGTAACTGTCTATGGAATGCCCCTGAGTTCAAGAGTTATTTTTGAATAATGCAGTGCAAACTTATTTTTCAAACAAATCTACAATGAGAGATGTAATTGCTTCCAGAGCTATACCAGGTTATGACACGAGTGCTTTTAGTTGAGTGTTGAATGATTGATTGTATCATATAATGTAGCACTATATTTCTGCCATCACCTTAGAATCAAGTGTCTATCATGTGAATTCTGTGCTCTGATCCAATAGATAAGATAATTGAAGGTCGTCAGAAGTAGATTGGGTTTCACAGAAAGTACCTGGGAAACTGGGAAAGATCCTACAGAAAGGTAGTGATGTTGATATGTAAGGATATGGACATTAAAATAGAAAATTAGCATTGGAGTAGCAAAGTGTTTGTGTCAAGGGATTCTAGGTGCTTCCAGAGATTTTGCTTTTTTTTTTGAGACTGGATCTCACTAATGTGGCCCTGGCTGGCTGGAACTTGGCGTTGTAGACCTGGCTGGCCTCAAACTCACAGAGGTCTTCCTGTCTCTGCTTTCTGAATGCTGGATTAAACATATGTACCATTACTCTCCTACTAATTTTTCAAAAAATTTTTTTGTTTTTGTTGTTTGCTTTTTTTTTTTTTTTTTTTTTTTTTTTTTTTTTTTTTTTTTTTTTTTTTTTTTTTTTTTTTTTTGTCTTTTTGAGACAGGGTCTCCCTGTAGCCCTAGCTGGTCTGGAACTCACTATGTTCACTAGGCTGGCCTTGAACTCACAGAGATCCAGCTGGCTCTGCTTCCTGAGTGCTAGGATCAAAGGTGTGTGCTACCACACCTGGCTCAAAATGTATTTTTATAAAGAGTCTGTGTAGAAACCTGTTGCGCATGTGCCTCCTGTCCACCTCCTCCATGTCTTATTCTGTTTTTATACCATTTTATGTAGATAGGGATTTTTACTTGGTGATTTGTAGCAATTTTTTTTTTTTTTAAGATAGGGTCTCACTTCATAGCCCTTGGCTAGCCTGGAACTCACTGTGTTAACCATGCAGGTCTCAAACTCACAGCGGTCTGCCTGCCTTTGCATGTTGAGTGCTGCTGTGTAGCAAGGATTTTTTTGTTGGTGGTGTTTTTATTTTTTGTTTGTTTGTTTTTTTGAGACAACTGGCTTGGAACTCACTATGTAGACCAGGCAGGCTTCAATCTTGCAGAGAAATTCACTTGCCTCTGCTTCCTGAGTACTAGAATTAAAGTCATGCACTACCACATCTGGCTTCTATGTACCAAATTTTGTAGAATTTTCCTTTCATATTTTGATCCTTGGAGGGTACTTTCATGTATGTATTAATGTGGTTTAAATGATTGACAGAGTATTAACAGGTATCTGGAGTTCAACTGAGTAGAAACGATGTATTGTCAAATGTCAAACATAGATGTAGGGACTTGTCTATCCAGAAGAGCTGACTGATACTGTAACTAGGATAGATTTTTCTTCTGGGCTAGGGATTGAACTTGGGGTCTCACACATGCCAGGCAAGCACTCCACCATGGAGCTTCAGCCAACTCTGGGATGGCTCTCTTGATCGAGAATAAAGAAACCTTTGAGCTAGTTCCAAGTAGTGAGCTCATTGGTTAAAAAAGAAGAACCTGCCTTGAACTTACATGTAGGTAAAGAGCAGCAGTGCAATGAAAGTGTAATTGAAGCATCTGATGGGCCAGGGGCCTGTGCTTCATTGCAAGACAGCTAGTTCTTTCCAAGAAAGGGTAAAGCAAGGGTTGCCTGGTGCACAGAGTCTTTGGCCTCCTTGCTCATTTGCTTTCTTTTTCTTTTGGTCTTTTCGAGACAGGGTCTCCCTGTTTGCTTTCTAACAGTATCTTGGAGAAGGTATGATTCTCAGAAATAGGTTGGAAGGAAAATACTTGGAGCCAGGTATGGTGATACACATCTGTAATCCTAGCATTCAGGAGGCAGAGGCAGGAGGATTGCTGCAAGTTCGAGGCCAGCCTTAGGTACATGTGAGTTCCAGGCTAGACAGGGCTACATATTGAGACCCTGTCTCAAAAAACAAAACAAAACAAAACAAAAAACCAGACAAAAACAAAGAACAAACGAAAGTCATGGGCTTTATCCTTCGCCTGCTTATTTGCAAGGGAAATAAGTGAGGCAGTGAACTAAAATTTAGCTTTTTTTAAATTATTTTTATTTTATGTGAATGCATGTATTGCCTGCATGTATGGAAGTGTACCTGTGTTGTGCAGTGCCTGTGGAGTACAAAAGAAGGCATCAGATCTCTCAGAACTGGAGTTATGGGCAGTTGTTAGCTGCCATCTGAGTGCTGGATTCAAACCCGGGTCCTCTGCAAGAGCCCCCAGTGCTCTTAACCACTGAGCCATCTCTCCAGCCCCCAGCTTTTATTTTTTACTTAATTTTTTAGGTCAGCATAAAAAGTAGTGTATTTCATCATGAAATCTTCATATGTATAAAATTCAGTTTTTAAATTGAAGTTCATTTATGCAAGATGGTTTTGTCAAGAGTCATGAGTTTGGAAGTTAAAAAGATGTTACTGAATCATAGTAAACTGTAAATGTGTGGGTTGCCTTGTCCATTGGGCTGGGCTAGAAGACTTTTGTTTATTTTTCTTTTTCTTTTTTTTAATGTATTATTTTTTATGTGTATAAGTGTACTGTCTGCATGTAGGTTGGTGCACCTGTGTCGTGCAATATTCTTTCTTTTTCTTGCCCCCCCCTTCCCCCCTTTAGCTCTGGTTGTCTTAGAACTCTTTATGTAGAGCAAATTGGCCTCAAATTCACAGAGATCTACCTGTCAACTGCCTGTTTCCTGAGTGCTGGGATCAAAGGCATGTACCACCTTGCCCAGCTTTTCTCTCTCTTTTGTTTTATTTGTTTTTTTTGAGACACAGTCTTGCTGGGTAACCCAGGCTGGCCACCCACTCTGGATCCTCCTACTTCAGCCTCTGGCATGCCAGGATTACAGGCATATGTCACCATGCCTGGTCTCAGACAGCATTTTTCCTAAATTTTATTTGAGGCCTCCTCATGGCTAAAGGATGCCTTTTTGTCTATCTCTGTCTAAGAGGCTCTTTTCCTGAAGATCTGAATTGTGGCTATAAAGGCCCTTGTTATTTAGATAGAGACCTTGCTGGGCCTCACTTGGATGCTTAGGGGAAGGGAGAAAGTCCAGCTTTCATACAGGCTGCTAGGAGATCAGACTAAGATTACAGTCAGTTCTTTCTGTAGGTCCTGGTTATCAGATCATTCTTAGAAAATACAGATGCACAGATGTACGAGTCTCTGGATTCCTAGCATACATCTGGATTGGATAGAAAGGAAGCTCTTATAGTCGCATTTGTGAACGCATTCCTCAGAGCCACACTGTCTTGTTAACATTAGGATGATGGTTAGATAGGGAAACCCATGTCTATTGTTCGGTAGCATATTGGGTCAGGGTAGAGAGGAAGCATTTAGCAGTTGCAGATAAAGGCTCTCACGGAAGCTAGTGGGACTCAGCCGCTGATTAAATGCAGCTTTGGATGAAACAGACTTGTATCTCAGAAAAGATTGGTAAAGTCAAGTAATTGCTTTCCAAAATGTGATATTTTGTGATTGATTTTCACAGCTTCTGAGAAAGGGAGAAATTTCCACAGGCTTCCCATGGGCTTGCAGTTGGATTTGGGTTGGATTTGGGTTAGGATGGCATTTAATCGCTTTTCACTTGGTGACATTTTTGTGTCACTAAAAATGCTCATCTGCAGCATAACAGGAAGTCTGTCCGGTTCTGTAGCTGATCAGCAGTGAAGGTAGCAAACCCTCACTGTCCTTATCGGTGTGCTGACTGTTCATGGTGTTTTCTTGACAGTCGGAGAGTCCTTGGGACCTTTCTGTCCCCTGTGGGCTGTGTCACTTTGATAACGGCTATACATATAATAAAAAAAGACATTGTATTGTAAAAAAGGAATGTCCAGGGTTCTGAAACAGTTAAACAAATGAGTCCTCAAAAAGTCTTTGTCAATGAACAGAAAAAAAATGAATCTTAATTTTTCAGTTCAGTTGAGAATACAATTCATGAAGCAGTCAGAGTAGGAACGCAGTGTTCTAGAAAGAACTTGGGCTTTGAAGTTAGACCCTGGGTCTCAGGTCTTCCTCTTTAGTTTACCTGCCTTAAGATCTTGAGTTAGGCCAGGAGGCTGAGGCAGGAAGATCCCCAGTTCTAGGTCAGCCTGAGCAACGTAATGAAAGCCTATCTCAAAACTGAAGAAGTGAAAAGAGGGATAGGTATAGCACAGGAACAGTTGTCTACGCACTGGAGAGAGCCTAGTTCAAGCCTCAGGATTACAAAGGGAAGAAAGGAGGATTGATTGATCTTGGGTTGGTTACCTGCCCTCTCTTGGCTTCTTGCAACTCAGCTATTGAACAGAACGATGGTAAAAATCTATGTAAAAGGTTGTAGGGAGGGAGGCTTGATGATGTCATGGTGTTATATCTCCAAGTTGTAAATTGGGTGTGACTAATCACAAATGGTATGGCTTCATAGAAGGAACTCTTTGTTTTTTTGTTTTTTTTTAAGGATTTATTATTTGATATGTATGTGTGTGTACCTGAGTGTGTATATATATGTGCACCGCTTGGCATGCAGTGCCTGTGGAGGTCAGAAGCAGGCATCAGATCCCCTTTGACCTGGATGGTTGTTAGCTGCCAAGTGGGTGCTAGGAATCGAACCTAGTTCTCTGCAAGAGCAATGCTCTTTACAGCTGAGCCAGTTCTCCAGCCCATTCGTTGTTTTTCAAGACAGGATTTCATTAGCCCAGGTTAGCCTCAAACTTGCTGTGTAGCTGAGAATGGCTGAACTGATCTTCCTATCTCTGGTGCTGGGATTGCAGTTGTAAGTCACCGTGCCCAGTTTCCTGCGTGCTGGGGAAGCACTGTGCCACCTGAGCCACACACCAGCCCGCAGAGAAGGATCGCTTAGATGTGCTTGCTTAACTTGAAACACCTATTTTTATTAAATTTGAAAAACCCATTGCCCAAAATATCTTGCTATATGGTGGATGGAGATCATACACACACAAACGCACGCACGCACGCACGCACTCACTCACGCATGCACATAATGAATCTGGAATTTATGTGTGCTGTGTAAACTGGTGTCAGTACTTCAGATTCATTATGTTGGGGAACTATGCTAGACATTTTTAGATGATCTAAATTAATCTGCTTTTATGTAATAAACCTGTTTTTAAAGCTTCATGATGACTAAAACTCTTGCAAGTGAACAATTGCTGGTTTTAATTTACTTAAAGGAACCATGAGCAATCTGTTTCCTTAATCCCAGAGTTGTGTATTTGCATAAAGTATCCCCAGAGGTCAGTGGTTGAGCCAAGCTGGGAATAACCATCGAGGCTGGTGCTTCCTTTTTTTTTTTTTTTTTTTTTTTTTTTGAGACAGGGTCTCCCTGTAGCTGTGGCTGTCCTGGAACTCTCTATGTAGACCAAGCTGGCCTTGAACGTAGACCAAGCTGGCCTTGAACTTGCCTGCCTCTGCCTCCCAAGTGCTAGGATTAAAGGCGTGTTCCACCATGCACAGCTTTGGTGCTTCTTATTTTAAGTATCCTTTGGGAGATGAGTTTCTCCCTTTTTCTGTTGTCTGTGTTCTGCATTTTTTGTTGTCTACTAGCTGTGCTTTACTCTTTAAAATTTGTATTTGTGGGTCAGTGAGATAGCTCAGTAGGTAAAGCTTGATGACCTGAGTTCAATCCCCAGGGCCTACATGATGGAAGGAGAAAGCAGACTACCACAAGGGCCCTCCACACATGTGCTGTGTGACACCCTTCTTATGAGTGAATGCAGACTACCACAAGGGCCCTCCACACATGTGCTGTGTGACACCCTTCTTATGAGTGAATGCAGACTACCACAAGGGTCCTCCACACATGTGCTGTGTGACACCCTTCTTATGAGCGAATGCAGACTACCACAAGGGTCCTCCACATATGTGCTGTGTGATCCTGGTCTGGAACACACTGCCTGTATAGGGTCAGATCCAATTCTCAACTTCTCTGTGGCTCTTCAAGTGTCAATACCATTTTAAAATAGAGAAAGCAGCAGCATGTGATGGAGCACGCTTTAATCCCAGCACCCAGGAGGCCAGAGGTAGGTGGATCTCTGTGAGATAGAGGCCAGCCTGGTCTATAATAGCAAGTTCTAGGTCAGCTGTGGCTACAAGGAGACCTTGTCTCATAGAGAAAAATGGAAAGGAAAGGAAAGGAAAGGAAAGGAAAGGAAAGGAAAGGAAAGGAAGGAAGGAAGGAAGGAAGGAAGGAAGGAAGGAAGGAAGGAAGAAAAGGAAAGAGAGAGAGAGGGGAGGGAGGGAGGGAGGAAGGAAGGAAGGAAGGAAGGAAGGAAGGAAGGAAGGAAGGAAGGAAGGAAGGAAGGAAGGAAGGAAAAGAAAGAAAGAGGGAGCCGGGCTAGTGTGCACAACTGTAATTCTATAAACTCAGGAGTGTGAGACAGAGGAGGATCATAAGTTGGAGGCCAGCCTAGGCTACACAGTAAGGTCCAGGCCAGCCTAAGCTAGCAAAATCCTGTTTCAATAAAAGTAAGGGATAGAATGTAGCTCAGTGGTGAGGTGCTTGTGTAGCGTGCCTATCTAAGGCCCTGAGTTCAGTTCCCAGAACTGCCAAGGAGGGGCGTGGGGAAAGCCAGGGAAATAGGGTAAAATCAGTGTGTTGGCAAAGCAAAAACATTGAAATGATGTATTTTATTTTATTTTTATTTTTTATTTTTTTTTGGTCTTTTCTAGACAGGGTCTCCCTGTAATCCCAGCTGTCCTGGAACTCACTCTGTAGACCAGGCTGGCCTTGAACTCACAAAGATCTGCCTGCCTCTGCCTCCCAAGTGCTAGGATTAAAGGCGTGCGCCACCACGCCCGGCGAAATGATGTATTTTAAAATTGTGGCAAGTGACTCAGTTGGAATCATGCATTGGTATTTGCCACAGAAAACAAGCATATCAGAAAAATAGGCTCAGTATTTTTTTTTTTAATTTTTTTTTTTTTTTTTCCTTGGCAAAGGTTAGCACAGTATACCAGTCTGGAATCTCATTGATTTCATTATGATTTAAATGGGGAAAATGAGGAGTGTTGATGCCAAATATTCAGGTGCCTGACACCTGATGCGCGTGCACTGCGCCTGGCCATTCATCCTCTTCTGCCCCTTCCTGCTGTTCATTCTGGGGCTTTGGCTGGGGTAGAGGTATGGATGACTTTTCATTTTTGACCATTTGGCAGATTTTGCAGTATGCTATATAAGATGTATTTGTTTTAATATTTTTAAAAGCTTAGTTACCATCATACCAAATAGATGTACCAAGACTGTGTACTGTGCTCACAGTAGCCCCTAGCTCTTTGTGTCTGGCTGCAGTTTGGTTGGGGAGGGCATGGCGTCTTCCCACCTTGTGTGCTCTGTGCTCTTCTTGCCTCCACTGAGCACTAGGCCCTCCCCGTGCTTTGCCAAATGTCACTGTGCTATACCTCTAGCCCACTTTTTATTTTTATTTTTATTTTGAGATAAGCTTTCATTAAGTTGCCCAGGCTGGCCTCAAATTCGAGATCTTCCTGCCTCAGCCTCCTGGCCTAACTCAAGATCTCAAAGCAGGTAAAATAAAGAGGAAGATAGAGATCAGACTTGGTGTTGTTCCTCAAGAGCCCTCTACCTTATTTTTTGAGACATGGTCTCTCACTGGCCTGGAGCTTGCCAAGTAAGCCAAGCTGGCTGACTAAGGAGCCCTAAGAATCCTCTTATTTCTGCTTCCCCAGTGCAGGGATTACAAATGCAGGCACTATGCCTGGCTTTTTCTTTTTTTTACAAATGAGGGTCCCCATGCTTACATAATGAACACTTTACCATTTCCCCAGCGCATTCCTAAGCTCAGTTAACTTGCTCCTAGTTTGTAAATACTGTATAATTTCTAGCCTTCCTTTGTAAGAAGCTCTCATAGACCACTTCCTCCTAAATCCTCTGTCCAGACCCAGCCCTTGGAGATTCCCACCCAGAATTCTCGAACCTATGCCTGTGGGATAAGACACTCCATACTATGCTGGGGGTGGAGGAGCACACCTTTAATCCCAGCCTTTGGAAGGCAGAGGTAGGTGAATCTCTGTGAGATTGAGGCCACCTTGGTCCACATTGTGACTTCCAGGGGAGCTGGGACTACGGAGACCCTGTCAAAAACAGAAAACAACAAAAAAGATGCTCCATAGGATGCTGCCTGAAAACAGTGTAATTTAGGTTTAGATTTTCGTCTCATCCTTTTTAAAATTTCAACTTCAGTGCTTCATGTGGCATCACATACCTTTACTACCAGCAGAGGCAGGCAGAACTCCACAGTTTCAGGCTAGCACGTCTATATAGCAAGTTCCAGGGTAGGTGGGCTCTACAGTGAAACCCTGTCTCAAAAATGAAATAAAAGCCGGGCGTGGTGGCTCACGCCTTTAATCCTAGCACTTGGGAGGCAGAGGCAGGCGGATCTTTGTAAGTTCAAGGCCAGCCTGGTCTACAAAGTGAGCTCCAGGACAGCTGGGGCTACAGGGAGACCCTGTCTCGAAAAAGACCAATAAATAAATAAATAAATAAATAAATAAATAAATAAATAAATAAATAAATAAATAAATAATAAATAAATAAATAAAATAGAAAATAATAAAGAAAAAGCGAGGCTGGAGAGATGATGGCTCAGTGGATAAGAACAGGCATTGCTCATCCAAAGGACCAGTCTGTTTCCCAGCACCCACATAAGGCAAACGACAACTGCTTGCGACTAGTTCCAAGGGGATCTAGTGCCTCGTGTACACACACATACACATACACACAATAAAAATAGACTTTTATTTTTTAATTTAATTAAATTAATTAATTTATTTTGATCTTTTTGAGACAAAGTCTCCCTGTAGCCCCAGCTGAGGTCCTGGAATTAACTACGTAGACCAGGCTGGCTTCAAAGTCACAGAGATCTGCCAGGCTTTGCCTCCCAGAGTGCTGGGATTAAAGGCATGCATCACCATGCCCAGCCAGAAATAAACGTTTTAAAAAATAAAAATTATTTTGAGCCAGGTGTGGTGGCGCACTCGGGAGGCAGAGGCAGGCGGATCTCTGTAAGTTCAAGGCCAGCCTGGTGTACAGAATGAGCTCCAGGCCAGCTGGGACTAAAGGGAGACCCTGCCTCAAAAATAAATAACTAAATAAATAAGTAAAGAGTATTTTTTTATTTTTTATGTGTACGAGTGTACTGTCTGCATGTAGGTTGGTACACCCGTGTCGTGCAATGCTGCAGAGTTCAGAAGAGGGCGTCAGATTCCCCTGGAACTGGAGTTAAAGATGGTTCTCAGCCACCATGTGGGTGCTGGGAATTGAACCCTGGTCCTCTGCAAGAACAGTTGGTGCTCTTAACTGCTAAGCCATCTCTCCAGCCCCATAAATAGTATTCTTTTTAAAACTATTAAAGCCTGGTGTGGTGACACATACTTTTAATCCCAGCACTGGGGAGGCAGAGGCAGCCTGGTCTACATAGTGAGTTCCAGCCCACCAGGGTACATAGTGAGACCCTGTCTCAAAAAAAAAGAGAGAGAGAGAGATTGAGAGATTGAGCACTTGGGTTAATGGTACCAGTTTTCTACCTGCACTTAGCAAATACCACTTCATATTTTTTAATCTTTTCACTTGGACTGCAAGGACTGTGTCTTACATTGCAGGTATTTCTGGTGTTTTGTGTGGCATGTCACAGGATCAAGTTTGTAGGTGAAGAGGATGATGGTGCTGGAGAACTAGGTTCACCAACTGCAGCATGCCACTGAACAGGAGCTGGAAGGCAGCCTTGTACACTACAAATGACTTTTCCCGCAAAGCCCTTAACTGGAACAAGGCCATTAACAGTATGGTTTTTGGTGTGTGCAGGTAATCATATGTGTGAGGGTTACACACGTGTGGGTGCACGTGTCTGGCTGCATGTAAGGGCCAGAGGACAGTGTCAGACATCCCCAGACACTGCCCACTTTTCTAGTTTGAGACAGGGTCTCACTGCACTGGCTTCACCTGTGAGGTCATTACCCTCTGTTTCCCCACTTCCCCCCAACCCCCCCCACCCCCCTCATCTGGTATCAATGTTGAGATTTCAAGGTCCAGCGCGAGCACCGGGCACTGTTGTGAAGGTTGTTTGTTAAGTAATTTTGTACTTTTGGTGAGAAAGCAGAGTAGTAGGTCGTGACCAATGGGTAGCCCTCAACTTCCTGGAACATGCTCTGTAGACCAGCTGGCCTTGGACTCACAAAAAACCACCCGCCCCCTCCCCCCCAACACACACAAAAAAGAAAGGAAGGAAAAGAAGGAAAAGACGTGCGCCGCAACCACGAGGCCCGCTTTGTTTGTTGTTTAAAGTTGGTGAGTTCTGGTATCTAGTTCCTTCTCAAGCAGCAAGGACACACCTGGGTGTATGGACTGAGCGCTCCGCCCGGGAACACACCGCTGGTTGCATGATGCATTTTTTATTCTTTATTCTTTCCTTCTCGGCGCTCGGCTCTCTCTCAGAAAGGGAAAAAAAATCAATCGGGAAATGCTCTGCATCATCATCAGATCATAGGGCGTCGTCGAGTCCCCCCCACCATACGTCCCTCTCCTCTCCCCCCTTTCTCTTTTCTTTGGTCTTTTTGAAGTTTTTTTTTTTTAATTTTATTTATTTCTGTATGTGTATAAATGTACTGTCTGCATGCAAGTTTGTGCATCCATGTCATGCAATGCCTTGGAGGTCAGAAGAGGGCGTCGGATTCCCCTGGAACTGGAGTTCTCCTGGAATTGGAGTTTCAGACAGTTCTCGGCCGCCATGTGGGTGCTGGGGATCGAACCCGGGTCCTCTGTAAGAGCAGTCGGCGCTCTTAACCGCTAGGCCATCTCACAGGGTCTCCCTATAGCTCCAGCTGGCCTGGAACTCATTATGTAGATCAAACTGACCTTGAACTCACAGAGGTCAGCCTGCCTCTGCCTCTTATGTGCTGATTTCATTTTATTTTTTAAATTAATATTTGTTTTTATTTTATTTGCATGAATGTTTTATTTACATATGTAAGTGTGCCCATGTTGTATAATGCCTGCAGAGACCAGAAGAAGGTGTCAGATCCCCTGGAACTAGAGTCACTGATGCATGTGAGCCACCATATGGGTACTGGTAACCAGGTCTCTGCAAAAGCAGTCTATGTTCTTTACCACTGACCTATCCCTCCAGTCCCTGGTTTCATTTAATATTAAAAATTTTGTGATTTTTTTTTTGGGGGGGGGCAGAGAGGGGTAAAGTTTAAAAACCTTTAGAACAATTCAAGATCTGCAGGAAATTTGCGAAGATAGTACAGAGAGTTCCAGTTTGTCTCATCTATTTTTCTGTTTTGGTTTTCACTGGGAGTTGTGCTGTTGGTTGGTTTTCCAGTGCTAGGGTGGGCCCCAGTGTGCTGCTGAACAGTCCTCCTGGTCTTCACTTCTCCCTGTCCACACCTTACTATAGTATATTCGTACCCACTAAGGAAGCAGTACTTTTTTAAAAATTTTTATTTATTAATTATATTTCATGTGTATGAATGTACATCTGCATCTAGGTCTGTGCACTCGTGTCGTGCAATGCATCGGAGATCAGAAGAGGGCATCAGATTCCCCTGGAATTGGACTTACAGACGGTTCTCAGCCGCCATATGGGTGCTGGGGATCGAACCTGGGTCCTCTGCAAGAGCAGTCGGTGCTCTTAACCGCTAGGCCATCTTTCCAGCCCCAGGAAGCAGTATTAAACATGTTACTGTAACTAAGGTCTGTATCTGATTCACATTCCCTCAGTAGTCTCTCAGCTCCTGTTTCTTTCAGGTCATTTATGTATGTATGTATGTATGTATGTATGTCTGTAGCGGCCCCCCCCAACCCCCGGGTCCTGGAGCTCTCTATGTAGACTAGGCTGGCCTTGAACTCACAGAGATCTGCCTGCCTCTGCCTCCCAAGTGCTAGGATTAAAGGCGTGTGTTAACATGCCTGGCCACTTCCTTTTTTGAGACAGTCTCTCACTGAACCTGGAGCTCACCAATTTGGCTGGTCTGGTTGGCCAGCAAGCCTCAGAATCCTGTTTCTGCCCACCCAGGGCTGGGATTTGGCCTGGATTTTTTTTTTTTTTTTTTTTTTTTTTTTTTTTTGTGTGTGTGTATTGAAATGATACTGTCTCTATGCAGGTCTGTGCACCCGTGTCGTGCAATGCTGCAGAGGTCAGAAGAGGTCTCGGATTCCCCTTGGAACTGGAGTTAAGGATGGTTATCTCCTGGAATTGGAGTTTACAGACCGGTTTCTTAGCCGCCATGTGTGGTGCTGGGGATCTGAACACCCGGGTCCTCTGCAAAGAGCTCGGTGCTCTTAACTGCCTAGGGCTATCTCTCCAGCCCCTGGCCTGGATTTTATATTATAATTATATACTAATATATGTTGTTGTGTGGTGTGTGTGTGTGTGTGTGTGTGTGTGTGTTTTATCACGAAGCCATCTCCCCCAGCCTTCAGCTGGGAGCCTTTTAAGGTATGGCCCAGACTGGCCTTGAACTTTTTGATCCTTCTGCCTATCCTTCTTTTTTTTTTTTTTTTTTTTTTTTTGTCTTTTTGAGACAGGTCTCTCTTTAGTCCCAGCTGGCCTGGAGCTCCACGTATGTAGACCAGGCAGGCCTTGAACTCACAAAGATCCACTTGCCTCTGCCTCCCAAGGAAGGCGTGCGCCACCACGCCCAGCCCTAATCCTCTTATTAGCTTTTAGCTTTTGCTTGTTGGTGTGAACTACCATGGCTAGCAAATCATTGAGGGTTTTTTTGTTTTTTGTTTTTTTTTGTTTTAGGTACCTGTTAATAGGAGGATAGCCACATGCATATTTATTGGGTTATAATTCAGTACCATACTCTTTATTTGGTTGCTTACATTTTCCAGCTTTGGTTATCAGGAGACAGCCTTTTCCATTATTCCTATGTGTCCTGCTGACACCTCTTCCTTCCTCTCCCCAATTTTTCTTTGTAACTTTTTTATTTTGTTTTGCTTTTTTAAGACTGCCTCTCCCGGTGGCCCCAGCTGGCCTGGAACTCTGTGCTTGGTTAGTCTGACCCTTCAACACAGAAAATCCACCTGCCTCAGCCTCCTGAGTGCTGGGATTAAAGGTGTGTACCACCATATCTGGTTCCAAAAACTTTTCAAATACTAGCATTTCCTGGGCTGGGGATATAGCTTAGTGGTAGAACACTAGTCTAGTATGCTTGAGGTTCTTGATTTGTTCCCAGCAAAAAAACCCACACAGCCACACACACACACACACACACACACACACACACACACACACACACACAAACACAGAAGAGGAGGGGGAGGAGGAAGAGGAAGAGGAGGAGGAGGAAGAGGAGGAGGAGAACAAGGACTTCCTTTCTAGCTCATCTTGTATGTTCTCATTAATCAGTCAATTCTCCAAGCAGCCCTGACTCATTTCACCACAGAGTGACAGTAGAACCAAGATCTATTGATTCTAATTGGATTGGATTTGGTACTTTCTTCTAGGACCCTTAACATTGTTTTGGTCCCAGCTTCCTGTTAATCCTTGTCAGATAGTTTGCTTTCATTTGCTGGGACAAAACACTCTGACCAAACCACCACTTTGGGGAGGAAGGGTTTATTCAGCTCACAACTCCTGGGTCCCAAAACCCCATTTTCAATTTTTTTCAACTTTTTAAGGGGGTGAAAGGGGGGGGCCCAAGACAGGAAACTCAGGCAGGAACCTGGAGGCCCTGGAGGACTGCTGTTCACTGGCTTGCTCTCTACGGGCTTGCTCTCTGACTCATGCCCAGCCCGCCTTCTTTATAACTGTCACTGTTCAACAATCAGAGACAAATACACCACAGATGTGGCCACCCGCCAATCCAATGGAGCCAATCCAATGGAGCCAATTCCCCAACCCGAGGCTCCCTCAACCCAAGGTGGTGTTCAAGTTGACACTAAAGAAATCCAGCACAATTGACCCCTTGTTCAACTTGACACACAAACACATCACTATAAACCACCTTTCCAGTTCTACTTATCCCCAAAGGTATGATGTTAACATTAATCACAACCAAAGAAAATACATCCTTAAAAGCCCCACAGTCCTTAAAATGTTCCAACACTTAAAAGTCCAGTCTATTTAAAAGTCTTTAACTGTGGGCTGCTGTAAAATCCAAAACAAGTACTGTCTTATTCAAAGGGAAGAATCAGGCACTTCTCAAACAAAAACCTAAGTCCAGCAAAGATAGTCAAGGCTGGGACACCTGGGATTCACTCACGATCTTCTGTGCTCCAAAGGGTGCTCGGCAGGCTCACCTCTCCGGACTCTGCCCGGTCCGTGGCCACACTCATCCTCCGCATGCCAGGCCGAACTCCCATTTCTACACTACGTGCTCTTGGTGGTCATCCTACGGTACCGGCATCTCCAAAAAAGCTGGGGTCGCTACTCAAACTGAGGCAGCACCTTCACCAAATGGTCTCTTTGACCTCTCCTGGTGCAAAGGCCTCAGCTTCTCTCCATGACCCCCTGCAATCCGGGGTCTTCACAGCAAACCGAGGTGCACTTCCACCAATGGTCTTTTCCTGAATTCTCACAGTGCCAAAGCCTCGGCTGTTCTCTGTGACCCCCTCAAATTCAACACCGGAACACCCAATATATAGGAGACCCTTACACGTTACCAAGTCCGGGTTCTGGCCCAAGATGGAGGCTCAGGCCTTTTCTGGAACACAGCTTCTGTATACTGACCATTATGAAGATATTCTCCCCAAATGTTCACCTCGGATGCTGGTCTCCTTGTTACTTACAGCTGACATTTTCAAGCCCCAGCTAACCAGCATCAATTGCCCCAGTACCACAAAAGTTTCACTTCCAGGTTCTGGTCTCTTGTTACTTACAGCTGACTTACTCCACAGCCCCCAGCTGACACAGAACCCACAGATTACAGAGTCCTGATAATCTCTGCTCTCCTTTGAAACACTAGAAACTTCACCAAGCCAGGCCTCCATCTCTACAATCCCTTCAGCAAAACTGCTCCAAGTCCACAGCAACGATCTTTTAGGGCATTCAATGGCTTTCCCAGCCCAAAGTTCCAAACGCTTCCACCAATCGCTTCCCCAAAAACACCAAGGTCAGGTCTGTCACGGCAATACCCCACTTCTGGTACCAATTTCTCCTAGTCCGTAGTTTGTCTTCAATTGCTGTGACACAAACACTCTGACCAACCAACTTGGGGAGGAAAGGGTTTATTCAGCTTACAATCTCCCTGGGTCCACAGTTTACCACTTAGGGAGCCCAAGACAGGAACCCAAGAGCAGGAACCTGGAAGCAAGAACTAAAGCAGAGACCAAGGAACTCTGCTTTCTGGCTCACTCCCTGGCTTGCTCTCTGGCTCCTGCCCAGCCCGCCTTCTTATTAACTGTCACTGTTCAACAATCAAGACAACTACACCCACAGAATGTCCACAGGACCAATCAATGCACCATCATCCCCACCGAGGCTCCCCAACCCAGGTGAGTGTCAACGTTTGACACCACAAGCTATCCAGACCACCCAATCCTATTTTTTTCTTTTTTTCATTCTTTTTTTTTTTTTTTTTTTTGTGTTTTGGTGTGTGTGTATTTTTTTGTGTGTGTGTGTTTTTGTTTTTTTTAAATATTTAAGCTGAGCACGGTGGTACATGACTTTAATCCCACACTCGGGAGGCAGAGGCAGGTGGATCTCTGAGTTCAAGGCCAGCCTGGTCTACATAGCAAGCTCTAGGCCAATTGAAACTAAAGGGGGACTCTGTCTCAAAAAAACATTTTTTTTTAAACAGGGTCTCACTCATTCTGTAGGTCAGCTAGCCTGGAACGCACTGTGTAGCCCAGGATTGTTCTGAATAAACCCTTGGCAGTTCTGCCTATGCTTCTTGAATGGTAGGATTATAGGAGTTTATCACCATGCTCAGCTCCTCTACCTAATCTTTAGTATTGCTGGGGAGAAGTTTGGGGAGGACCAAGAGGACAAACTGGTTGACACAGACTGGTTACAAGGACTCCCATCCATATAAAGTGCACCTTCAATATTCTAAGTATTAGGTTTGGTGGTACAAACTGCATTATGGTGATTGTTTCAGCATCTGATTTTTATTTCCAAGCAACAGATACAATTAAAATCTATTTGTTGCTCTTCTCTGAGTAAACTGATCTCTGAGAACATTAAGGAAGCCTGCTTTGCCCAAGAGCTTAAGCTGGACATGGATGAAAGGGATTGTGGAGAACTCCTTTAACTGGTTAAAGATCAAATAAGCCAAACATGATGACACAGGCAGGCTAGTATCTGACATCAAGGCCAGCCTGGTCTACATGGGGAGTTCCAGCCCAGGTGGAGCTACAGGGATATCCTATCTAAAAAACAAAACAGCAATAAATGGGATTAAATGTCCAAAGAGGAGTCTAGCCTATAGACTTGTGTTCATCTGTTTGTAGCTTTTTGTTTTGAGGCAGGATCTCATGGGTCCTAGGTGGCCTCCTATGTAGCTGAAGATGACCTTGAACTTCTGATTCAAGGGTTATAGACATGCAACCCCACACTGAGTTTATGCAGTGCTGGGGATGGACCTTAGGGCTTGCATGTTAGGCAGGCACTCTACGAACTGAGCCGCATGCCTTGCCTTGGCTCTGTTTCTAGAGCTTTTCATTGTTATTATGGAAAATGTCAAGCATACACAACAGTAAATAGTGAACCTATGTCAACATTACGGTCAGTGTGGTTTCACTTGTACCCTTTACCTGCCAAGATCCTTTTATTTTGATGTCAGTCCCGGCTCCAGTTTGGTTCAGTTATAACTGCTCGACGGTTGAGGATATTTTTATAAAACAGGATCCTGCCTGCACTAGAGTCACCTACTTATTTGTAGAAATAAGGATGTGCCGGGCGTGGTGGTGCATGCCTTTAATCCTAGCACTTGGGAGGCAGAGGCAGGCGGATCTTTGTGAGTTCAAGGCCAGCCTGGTCTACAGAGTGAGTTCCAGGACAGCTGGGGCTACATAGAGACCCTGTCTCGAAAAGACCAAAAAAAAAAAGAAAGA
>VZQC01009317.1:225700-246555 GCA_009823505.1 Rhizomys pruinosus
GTGTGTGTGTGTGTGTGTGTGTGTGTGTGTGTGAGAGAGAGAGAGAGAGAGAGAGAGAGAGAGAGAGAATGAGCTTAAACTATGACACATGTATGTCACAGGATAATTTGTGGGAGTGAGTTCTTTCCCTTCACCATGTGGGTCCTGGAAATCAAATTCATCTTCTGGTAGCAGGTGCTTTTGTGGTTTTTCTAAGCTAACTTATTTTGAGACAGGCTAGGATTTGTGACCTCCCTCCCTCCCTCCCTCCCTCTCTCTGGCTTCACTTAGTAGCTCTGGCTGGCCTGGAACTCACTATGTAGACCAGAGTGGCCTCAAACTCACAGAGATCCCTCTGCCTCTACCTCCTAAGTACTGGAATCAAAGGTATGCATCACCATCCTTAGCTCAAAATATTATTTTTCTTAATATTTATCTTTTTATTATTTAGAAATTATGTATATGTGCATGTGAGTGCAAGTGCCCGTAGAGACAGAGGCACTGGCTCCCCCTTGGAGCTGGAGTTACAGACAGTTGGGAGCCAGCATTGTGGGAGTGGGAGCCAAACTCCAGTCCTCTGCAAGAGCAGTGTGCGCTTTTAACTGCTGAAAGAAAGTGCACTGATTGATTTTTACCTGTACCAGCTATGTCATAATGATGTGTAATTAGTTGGATGTCGTTAAAGAATATTTTAGGCTAGCCAGGCGTGGTGGCGCATGCCTTTAATCCTAGCACTCGGGAGGCAGAGGCAGGCGGATCTTTGTGAGTTCAAGGCCAGCCTGGTCTACAGAGTGAGTTCCAGGACAGCTGGGGCTACAGGGAGACCCTGTCTCGAAAAGACCGAAAAAAAAGAATATTTTAGGCTTATATTTTTTTTTTAATAAAATATATACCTTGAATAGGATTGTTTAGTTACAAGCATTTGTTAAAGTGATTTTTGAGGAGCAGGATTTTGTTTTATGTATTTATGTGTGTTTGTATGCATGTATTTTTGTGACAGGGTCTCACTCTGTAGCTCTGGGTGGTGTGGAACTCGCTATGTAGACCAGGCTGCCCCGGAACTTGTATTGATCCTTTGCCCCTGCCTCCTGAGTCCTGGGATTATTGGCATATGCCACCACGGCCATTAGCCTTCAGCTTTTATTGTAAAATTAAGATGACAGGACCTGTTGCTTGCCTTTCAGGTTATCCACCAAAGCAAGGCATGGTGATGTATACTGTAGCAGCCCTAGGTTTTTGGAAGGAGGAAGCAGGAGACTTGCTTGATTCCTGGGTAACAGACTGAGACCCTTTCTTAAAAAAAGTTGATAAATTTAAATTTGAAATGTTGTACATGTTGCAGATTCTTCTTTTAGGAAGCTCCAGCAAGGGAATCTTTCCTCTCTCTGTTCTGTGGAGAATCCCTTGCTTGGCTGTCTCCAGGCAGCGACTGTTGCCTCCAGAGATGTAGCCTGTTGGTTATCCAGTAGAGCCTCACTTGACTTTGACCTCACACTGTTATTAAAACGCAGCACTCGGATGCTGATTGCTAGTAAGGCACTGAAAAATAACACACGTACCAAAATAGCCCCCTAGAAACACTCCCTGAGGACTGCTACAGCAGTGTGATCTAGAAATCTGTAACTCAAGTTAGTTTTCTTTACAGAAAATAAACTTTAAGGTGCTCAAAGTGCTTGGCTGTTCAAGAATTAGAACCATGTTCAGATCCCAGAACTCACATGAGAAAGCCAGGCATGGTCATGGGCATTAGTAATCTCAGTGCTGGGGTAGATTGGGGAAATTCCTCAGAGCTTGCTGACCAGCCAGTCTAGCTGCATAGGTGAGCTCAGGTTCAACGAGAGACTCTTTTTTTAAATTTTTTTAAAAATTTTATTTATTTATGTCTATGAATGTACTGTCTGCATGTAGGTCTGTTCACCCGTGTCGTGCAATGCCACAGAGGTCAGAAGAGGTGTCGGATTCCCCTGGAACTGGAGTTCTCCTGGAATTGGAGTTACAGACGGTTCTCAGCCGCCATGTGGGTGCTGGAGATCGAACCCGGGTCCTCTGCAAGAGCAGTCGGTGCTCTTAACCGCTAGGCCATCTCTCCAGCCCCGTGAGAGACTCTTAATAACATGAATAAACAATTGAAGAAAGCACCTCATGTCAACCTCTGAACTTCACATGTACCTTCACACATATGAACACATGCATATGAAAGAAAATTTAATAAAAGATCTGATCACCACTGTGAACCATGTGGATCTGTATTCAGTAGACTCAGAAAAGTTTGAACTGTTAAGTCCTTGCCAGCTGAAATTCTGGTTGCAGATGGAAGAACCAAGGACTTAAGTTGCAAATTCAATTCCAAGTGGCCAGTTAGCTGCAAATGAGTGACTCTGATGTCTGACCCACCCCATCTGCCAAAGTGAGCTGCTGTGCTCTGAGTGGCATGCTCATGTAGTGTGACAGAGTCTACACACTAAGTCCAGTCACTGTCCTCCAATGTTTATGGCTAGTTACTACCCGAAAGTACTAAGTGAAGTTTTAAGCCATCATAATTTCTTTAAAGAAATGGGGCTGGAGAGATGGCCTAGCGGTTAAGAGCGCCGACCGCTCTTACAGAGGACCCGGGTTCGATCCCCAGCACCCACATGGCGGCTGAGAACCGTCTGAAACTCCAATTCCAGGAGGACTCCAGTTCCAGGGGAATCCGACGCCCTCTTCTGACCTCTGCGGCATTGCACGACACGTGTGCACAAACTTGCATGCAGACAGTACATTCATACACATACGGAAATAAATAAAATNAAATAAATAAAATTAAAAAAAAAAAAAAAGAACTAAAGAAAGGCCATATTGAAAATTAGGAAACAGGAAATTGGAGCATTGGCTCAGTTGTTAAGAGCACTGGCTGCTCTTGCAGAAGACTCGGGTTTAGTTCCCAGCACCCACATGAGGCTAACAATTATCTTTTGTTCCATTTCCAAAGGATCTGAGACTTTCTTCTGGTCTCCGTGTGCATTGCACACATGTGGTGCACTTACACACATGCAGGCAAAACACTTGTACACATAAAAATAAAAAACTAGGAAACTGAAATATAAAAGAATAGCTCTCTCTCTCTCTCTGTGTGTGTGTGTGTGTGTGTGTGTGTGTGTGTGTGTGTGTGTGTGTGTTTAGGACACAGTCTCCCTGTAGCCACAGCTGGCCTGGAATTTGTTATGTAGACCAGGCTCACCTCACAGAGATCTTCCCCCAACCCCCTTGCCTCCTGAGTGCTGGGATTAACCACGTCTAGCTAAGAATAATCTTTTCAGAAACAAGGATCTCATGTAACCCTGGCTGGCCTTGAACTTAACTGTGTATCTAAGGATGTCCTTAAACTTCTGATCCTCCTGCCTCCCCTTCTTGAGTGCTGGGATGAAATAGTGCACCACCACACGTGGTTTATTCAGTACTAGGTTTTGAACCAGGGCTTTGGGCATGTTAGACTCTTACCAACCAGCCCCTTGAAAGAACAGCTCTTCAGTTTACATCCATGAAATGAAGTTGTACCATTTACTTAAAAGAGACAAGAATGTTTCTGCCTTTTTAAAAGATATTTGTTTTATTTATTTTTATGTGTATGAATGTACTGTCTGCATGTAGGTTTGTGCACCCATGTTGTACAATGCCGTGGAGGTCAGAAGAGGGCGTCGGATTCCCCTGGAACTGGAGCCAAAGACGGTTCTCAGTCACTATGTGGGTGCTGGGGATCGAACCCAGGTCCTCTGCAAGAGCAGTTGGCGTTCTTAACCACTAGGCCATCTCTCCAGCCCTGTTTCTGCCTTTTAAGAAACATAATGATAAACTCATAAACATGCATTTGCAAATGTGGAAAAATCTTTTCTGTGCTTTTGTTGGGGGGCCCTGGGGTCTTTTAAGAATCTGCTGACTATTGTGGATCCCAAGAAGAATACTCATTGGCAGGTATTTGATTAACAACTTCTAGATAGAAGACCGATATTAAAAAGAAAACATGTGGAGGGGCTGGAGAGATTGCTCAGTGGGTAAAGTGCTTGCTGTGGGAACATGAAGACCTGAGTTTGGATCTCTAACATCCACATAAAAGCCAGGCATAATGGTACACATCTGTAATTCCAGTGCTTGTGCGTGGGGGGGGGGCACAGAGATAGGTGGATCCTTAGAGTTTACTGGCCAGCTAGTCTAGCCAGTCAGTGAGCTCTAGGTTCAGGGAGAGACCCTGCCTCAAGAAATAAAGTGGAAAATTAAGCAATAGAGGAAGACATCTCGACATTGACCTCTGACCGCCCGCATGGGTGAGCACATGCTTATACGCACATACACTACACCTCACTCACTGAGCCATCTTCCTGTCCCCTCGTTATTTATATTCTATGGCTACAGATATTCACAGCTGACTAGTATTTATGATGACTAAATTTCGTTGGCATCTTTTGTTTCTCCTTGTTGTGGTGGTTGTGTGTAACCATCATGTCCTCATTCTACTGCCCTGGATCCCCCAGGGCCAGTATTCTGTCTTGGACTGGTGGTAATCCAGCTGCATCTGTCTTCTGTTGGGAGCACTGAGGTGATCTCCACATTCCTTTCCTGGTAGCCTCTTGGTGTATTGTTTTCTCATCTATGTGACAAAAGGCCTGGTAGAAGGAACTTAAAGAAGGAAGGGTTTATTCTGGTCACAGCTTCAGTCCAGCATGGTGGACTTCATGCTGGTGGGGCCTTGTGTGCCTCACATCTTGGCAGATCAGGAAATATGATCAAGATATTAAACAGCCAGGCTGTTACCCTCAGGGTCTATTCCCCCCCGCCCCCCATGGCCTTTGTCTGCCTGCTAGGCCCCTTGTCCTAAAGGTCCCACAACCTTTCCCTTTTGCTAAAATTCCTTCTGGGAGAAAGACATTCACACAGCACCCTACCTCGAGTCCTGCCGTCCCAAGGGCAAACAAGGAAAGATTCTCTCAAAACCACAGTTTCGAAGATTCTAGGGCGTTTACTTAGACTTGCTTATAGAGTGAATGGTGAGGGTATTGCAGAGGGCAGTTATCCTCCTCCCCTCATGTTCATCTCAGGGTCCTGGTTGGGATCCCTGCAACCTCCATACAAGATGGCAACCGTGGGAGAAACCTGCCCCTTGGCATTCTCTGCTTATATGCCCTTAGCATATTCCCTTACAGAGCCAAGGTGAGCTGGCTGGTTGGGAGGAGTCACTGGATCCCTGGCTTCTCCTTTCTCTCAGAAAGACAAGTCAAGTTTATAATTCTGCGCAGGCATTTGATGGCCAAGGCCAGTCCTTCTTTTAGAGGACCATCCACACCACACTCCCCAAACAACAGTGCCAGCTAGGGACCAAGCTTTGGAACATAAGAGCTTGTGGGGACATTTTGCATTCAAACCATAATGCCCCCCTTGGAAGTTTCTAACTTTTATCTCTAGACTCTGAAGAGTTAAGCTTTGCCTTGGTAGGAATTTCTTCCCATTCTCTCCATTCATTAACATAACTCTTCAACTAGCCCTTGAATCTATTTTTAAATTTTCATTTTTTATTTTGCATGAATGAGTGTTTTGCCTGCTGGTATGCAAATACACCACATGTGTGCCATGCCTGTGGAGGTCAGAAGAAGGCATCGGATCCCTCAGAATTGGAGTTACAGATGGTTGTGACTGCTGTGTGGGTGCTAGGAACCCAACCTGGGTTCTGTGTGAGAGCAGCCAGTGTGCTCCTAACCACTGAAACACCTCTCCAGACGCTAGACCTTTGAATCTTAAGAGCCCTTTGCTTTGGTTCTAGAAAATTTTCATGTCATTTACATCCTCATACATATATATATATGCATATACATACTTTCAAAAGAATTACCTCTTTTTAAATTTTAATTTACGTGCCTGGAACATAAAATTTACGTGGTGGCACACGCCTTTAATCCTAGCACGCAGAAGGCAAAGGCAGGCAGATTTCTGTGAGTTCAAGGCCAGCCTGCTCTACATTAGAGACAGGGTCTCTAATGTAGAGACAGCTGTCCTGGAGCTACAGGGAGACCCTGTCTCAAAAAGACAAATTAAATAATAAATAAATAAATAAATAAATAAATTTTAATTTACTATTATTGTGTGTCTGAGTGTGGGCGCATATGTCCCATGGGGTGTGTGTAGAGACCAGAGGACAACTTTAGGAGTCTCTTTGCAGCAGGGTCTCTTGTTTCTGCCACTCTTCTAATTCTAGGCTTGCCACTCTTTGAATTCTAGGCTAGCTGGCCCAGAAGCTTCCAGCCAGTTCCCTGTCTCCACCTCTCATCTCACCACCTTAGGAATGCTGGGGTTACAGATGCCAGCTGCCACATCTGCTTTCTGTGAATCACACTTAGGTCATCAGGCTTGTACAACATTTACCTGCTGAGCCATTTCACTGGTCCACCACCACCTCTTCGTTCTTTCTAAAATCTGCATCCATTGGAGTTCAGAATGGGCCTCTGCTTTACTTGTGTTGATCTTTTGTCTCTTTGTTTTGTGTATGTGTCTAAATGTTTTGTTCTTTAATTTCCAAGGGCTTCCTCATCATCATTCAAGGATGGAGCCTAAATATTTATTTATTTATTTATTGGCTTTTTTTTTCAGTCTTTTCGAGACAGGGTCTCCCTGTAGCCCCAGCTGTCCTGGAATTCACTCTGTAGACCAAGCTGGCCTTGAACTCACAAAGATCTCCCTTTTTCTGCCTCCCAAATGCTAGGATTAAAGGTGTGCGCTACCATGCCCGGATGTTTATTGGCTTATTTTTTTGGAAACAGGGTCTCCCTGTAGTCACAGCTATCCTGGAACTTGCTGTGTAGACCAGGCTGGCCTTGATCTCACAAAGATCTGCCTGCCTCTGCCTCCTGAGTGCTGGGTTTAAAGGTGTTTGTGACTATGCCAGGTTAAGCCTATTTTTTGAATTATGAACTCCTGCTTCAGCCTCCTGAATAGTAGTACTGGCTCCTACATTTATTTATTTATTTATTTATTTATTTATTTATTTATTTATTTATTTATATTAGATTTGGTCTCCCTGTTCAGCTGAAGATAATTATTCTTGCATTTTCTGCCTTGGCTTCTCCATTGCTGGAGTTGTAGGCATGTACTACCATGCCTGAGTCTCTTTTTTTTTTTTTTTGTCTTTTTGAGACAGGGTCCCCCTGTAGCTCTGGCTGTCCTGGAACTCATTCTGTAGACCAGGCTGGCCTTGAACTCACAGAGATCCGCCTGCCTCTGCCTCCCAAGTGCTAGGATTAAAGGCATGAGCTACCACGCCCGGCTTGTTTTGTTTTTGAGACAGGTTCTCCCTATAGCCCCAGCTGGCCTGGAACTTGATACATAGACCAGGCTGGCCTTGATCTCACAGAGATCTGCCTACCTCGGCCTCCTGAGTGCTGGCTCCCATACTTTTTAAATAGGACCTTTTTTTTTCTCGTGCATATTGTGCCCTCTCTTAATTTTGCAAATATCAGTGACGCTGTTTGGCTTTGTAGAAAATGCATGCCTAGTTTTGTCTGCTTCCTCGAAGTTCCTTTTTGGCTGTTGTGTTGGTCACTCACCTTTGCCTAAAGGATTTTCTCAAATGCCAGGTGATCTTTGGCCAAGTTTAGGAGCAAGGGATTAAAACTCTAAACTGATTGAGGTTTCCTCCCTGAGCTTGACCCTGCTGCCCATCCGCCACTGCACTGCCACCTCTGCCCCACCAGCCCCACCCTCTGTCCTGTCAGGGACTGGTGAGTTTCTGTACTGAATATTGGATTGGCTGTGACCTAGGTTAAGTTACTCTGCTTCTCTATTACTTACTTTGTTTTAAAGTGAAACCTAGTCGGCGTGGTGGCGCACGCCTTTAATCCTAGCACTTGGGAGGCAGAGGCAGGCGGATCTTTGTGAGTTCAAGGCCAGCCTGGTCTACAGAGTGAGTTCCAGGACAGCTGGGAGGCTACAGGGAGACCCTGTCTCAAACACTCCCCCGCCCCCCCCCCAAAAAATTAAAGTGAAACCTGCCTCGAAAGTGGTTAGGATTGCATGGGCTTAGAACAGTGTCTGGCACAGAGTGAGTGGTGTTTAAGTATTAGTATTTCATAATCCGCTAGAACCAAACTGCCGCCATTTCCTGTGTAGATTATTGTAATATCTAACATATATTCCCCAGGGCTGGGGGGATGGGTCTGTCAGTAAAGTGCTTGCTGCATAAGCACAAAGACCTGAGTTTGATCTTCAAAACTCATGGAAAAAGCTGGGTGTGTGGTGGTGCATGCCAGGGAGGCAGAGGCAGGTAGATTCACTGGGAATCAATGAACCTAATCAATGAGCCCCAGGCCAGTGAGAGGCTCACCCTCAAACACAAGGGGAAGGCTCTTGAGGAAAAACATCTGAGATTGACCTCTTGCCTCCAAACATGAGCATGTGCACCACCCACCCATACACATGTGAAAACACATTGCATCTGTCCACACTTAAGCCATGTATGTGTTCCTCTGCTGTTCCATATAAAGTAGCAGTCTTCTTATCCCTTGCTGTGTTATTCCATAGTATTTCTTATTTTATTTTATTTTATTTTTTTTAATTTTATTTATTTATTTATTTTTATTGATGCTTTGTGTATTTCATACATCATTTTCCAATTCAGTTCAGGCATATATCCCTTTCCCTTCCCCCTACCCCACCCCTACCCATCCCAGATCATGCACTCTGCTGTAACTTTTCTGCATCTTTCTCTGTTTCCATAGTATTTCTAACCATCCGAGGCAGTGTGCATTTACTTACTTGTCTGCCTGGCGGGGAGGTAAGCTGTTGTTGTAGCACTTGAGAGGCAAGAGGTAGGAGACCAGGCTGAGTTCAGTTCTAGCCTGGCTGCATCTTGATATCCTATTCCAAAAAGAAAAGGTGGGGGCTGGAGAGATAGCCTAGTGGTTAAGAGCACCGACTACTCTTGCAAAGGACCCGGGTTCGATCCCCAGCACCCACATGGTGGCTAAGAACCGTCTGTACCTCCAATTCCAGGAGAACTCCAGTTCCAGGGGTATCTGAGACCCTCTTCTGACCTCCGCAGCATTGCACGACATGGGTGCACAGACCTACATGCAGACAGTACACTCATACACATACAAAAATAAATAAAATTAAAAAAAGAAAAAAGAAAAGGTGGTATATGCCTTTAAACCCAGCACTTAGGAGGCAGAGGCAGGTGGATCTCTTTGAGAATAATGTCAGCCTAGTCTACATAGCTTCCAGGCCAAAAAAATTCTAGTTACAAATTCTCCTTGGTCATGGTCATGGTCAGGGCACAGTAGTATGACAAAAAAGTCACCAGGCCTAATGCATCCTTTGGCCAGACCCTGGTACTGTACTGCAACTCCTAGAAATAGGAGTTGTTTGCTCCTTCAGTAACAGGTTTTAATGGAATAGGCTAAGAGAAACCAGCAGTTTTCTCTAAAGTTCTCATTCTCAGGTATTCAGTTGGCCCTGGAACTACATAACCCTTCTGAAGGGGGAGAGAACAGTTGGTTGACCTTGAAGATCACATGTCAACAAGTGGATGCATCAGCCTTGCTGTACATGGGCTGACTTGTGTTCCCAGGCCTCAGGCCTTCTGCTCACGGGGTCCTCATGGTACTCTAATTCATCCCCTGGTCCTCAGTGTGCCACTTGCCTTTACCTGTGGCTGAGTATTTGTGGTAGAGTGTATTTAGTGCTCTGCCTCATTTCTGCTTTCTAATATTAGGACCCATTGGGAGAGCCTAGATGGTTAGTGCTATTTTAAGTAGACACATTGTTATATTAAGAGCCAGAAAACATATTTAGTGTCCTAAGGTTCTGTGTATAGGAGGCCTTTTATGATAGACAGGTCTGTGATTTTGAGGTTCACCCTGCAGTGATTATCCACAGTGTCCCCTAAACAGTGTGAGGGTGGTACACTTTACTGAGTCTCTGGGATGCAGAGCTTCTGGGAAGGCAGGGTTGGAAGAAGAAGGCTTGAGTGAATTTCCTGAGATTAGAGGGTCTGTAGGAGGCACTTCCACAGAGCTTTGTGCTCGCCTTGCGTGCACTTTGGCCATCAGTTCTTTGCATTCTTGAACTAAACCGTGTCCTGTGGAGACAGCAAGGTGGCATTGACTTAACTCCTGGTGCCATCCAGGATGGCTTCTCCACTGGTAGCATGGTGATCATGCATTAATTTATAAGCAGGGCATGTGATAGCATATACCTGTAATCCCAGCACTCAGGAGGGTGAGGCAGGAGGATTGTTATGAGCCAGGGCTATGTAGCAAGACTCTGTTTTAAAAAAAAAAAAAAGTCCAGGCATGGTGGTGCACACCTTTAATCCCAGCACTTGGGAGGCAGAGGCAGGCGGATCTCTGTGAGTTCAAGGCCAGCCTGGTCTACATAGTGAGTTCTAGGACAGCTGTCTCAAAAAAAAAGGGGGGGGGGCTGGGGTGATAACATAAAAATGTGAGGATCTGAGTTCAGTCCCCAGAACCCACGTAAAAGAAGCTGGACAAGGTAGGGTGTGCTCGTAATCCCAGTGCTTAGGAGACAGAGACAGGAGGATGCCTGAGACTGCCAGCCATCCAGCCTAGCCTACTTGATAAATACCAGGCCAACGAGGACCCTGTCTCAAAAACAAGGTGAGTGTGCCTGAGGAATGACAGCTGAGGTTGTCCCCTGGCCTCTACACACTTTCTGCATGTGAACACACTCTTATACATATGCACACCCCTCCAGCATCTAAGTCTTAGATTAGAGTTAGGGTCTTTGAAGAGGTAAGTTCTGACTGAGGTCATCTTCCAGGCCTCTAATGCTACCTGACTAATCCCCATATAAAAAGGGGAAATTTGGACAAGGAGACCAGAGGGAGACGTGTGCAGAAATGACCTTGGGAGGACATGATGAAGAGAGGCTCCTTGGTCTTGCAGTTCCAGTCTGCAGAACTGCGAGGCCACCATTTCAGTCGTTGAAGCCCCTCAGTGTGTGGGGTTTCATTTTGACAGCCCTAGCCAACTCTAGAAACAAACATCAGTTAAGAACTCCCCTCTGAGGAGCTGGAGGGACGGCCTAGCGGTTAAGAGCGCCGACCGCTCTGACAGAGGACCCGGGTTCGATCCCCAGCACCCACATGGCGGCCGAGAGCCGTCTGAAACTCCAATTCCAGGAGAACTCCAGTTCCAGGGGAATCTGAGACCCTCTCCTGACCTCCGCGGCATTGCACGACACGGGTGCACAGACCTGCGTGCAGACAGTACATTCATACACATACAGAAAAAAAAAAAATAGTTGAAAAAAACCAAAAAGAACTCCCCTCTGAGTCTAGTCCAGGAAAGTGGAGGTCAGGCAGAGTAGTTTAAGTCTCGGCAGCTGCTGAGCTCCCGCCATGGCCTGGAACATGCTGTCCTCATGCTTCCGCCAGATCAACTTCGATGCGTTTGACAAGAACAAATTCGTAGATGAGCAGGAGGCGGTGGCGGGGCCGATCCAGGCCCAGACCCTGGCGAGGTGGATCGGCTCCTGACGCAAGGGGACATGCTTCTGGCATTCCATGCAGCCCTGAGAACTCTCCAGTCAACACCAAGAATCAGGCCGCGAAGGAAGGAGCCCAGGGTATGGTGCTGAAAGTACTTACAGACTTTAAGAGCAACGAAATCGAGCAGGCTGTGCAGTCACTGGACAGAAATGGCATTGACTCGTTAATGAACTACATCTACAGAGGGTTTGAGAAGCCCATGGAAGACAGCAGTGCAGTGCTCCTCCAGCAGCATGAAAGGCCTTAGCCGTAGGAGGACGAGGCTTTCATTACAAGAGTTCTTGCAGCAAGAAAGACTTTAAAAAAAAAAAAAAAAAAAAAAGGCCCACATTACCTTGGGAAGAATTTTGGATGCCCAGGCTGGTGAAGAAGGAACTGACATATGACCATCTTCTAAGAACTTTCAACTAAATATTTCAGGACACATATCTGCTAAACTTATTTTATTTTCAAGGTGGAGGGAGAAACCATCTTACTTCCTAAATTCTTTGCAGGATCTCTGCTGTTGTGTACAAAGTAACACAGAACTGACTCTTGACTGTCGGACTGACTGACCAGTTTTTGTCAGGTGTACTGTGTGCAGTGCCTGCTTGACATGGGGAAGGACTGTGTGGGCAGTGCTGATCCAAGGGCTGTGATTGTGGAAGGCTTGGGTGGAAAACCCTAGAGTTTGTATAGATCCCCCATCTTTTCAGAGAAGACGGGCTCTCTTGGGTTCAGTGTAAAGTGCCTGCTGCATCAATAAAGCTCTTGACTTGTTAGTATATTAAAAAAAAGAACTCCCCTCTGCATATATGTGTGTGTACGCATGTGCATGTAATCTTTGCAGGCTTGTGTGTGTGTGTAGGCCAGAGGTCACTTTGCCATTAAAAAAAAAAGGTTTATTTTTATTTTATGTGTATGAGTGTTTTACCCATGTATATGTAAGTGTGCCACATGTCTGTGGTGTGTGCAAAAGCCAGAAGAGGGCATTGGATCCCCCGAACTGGAGTTACTGATTGTTGTTACCTGCTATATGGGTGCTGGGAACTGAACCTGGGTCCTCTGCAAGAGTATCCAGTGCTCTTAACTGCTGAGCCATTTCTCTAGCCTCCCCCTTTTCTTTCTGAAATAGGATCTATCACTAGGACGTGGGGCTTGCTGATCAGGGTAGGCTGGCTGGCCAGTGAGCTCCAAGAACCCACCTGTCTCTACCTTTCCAGGGCTGGGGCTATAAGTACTTGCCAGTATGCTTGGCTTTTTATACAAGTGCTAGGATTGCACTCAGATCCTTGTGCTTGCATGGCAAGAACTTGACTGATCCACCTCCCCAGCCCGATCACCCCCCCCCCCATTAAAAAGCAGATGTCACGGTGGAGGCCTGGGGTCCATGGCTAACCCTCAAAGGAACCTGGGTTCATGCATGGGGCTTTCTCATGAGCTGAACTCCCCAGGTTCCCCCATGAGGAAGTAGACGCCTTCAGAACTTTCTTTGCAGAGTAGACTTGCTCTGGCGTTTCAGTGTGGTGAGACTGGGAAGGTGAGGTATGTGGAAATACCTGTTACTATGGAAGAGTACAGGTTGGGCAAGACCCACTTTTCAAGAGAACAGTTATGTTTTTGTTTGTCAAAGAAAACAGCTGCTAAACAGAAAGTGGCAAATACTGTTTGTGTCAGTTCTTGGATACCCAAAGAACATGTGATTTTTTCCACCTAGTACTGTGCATGTCACAGAACATTCTTGCCAAGTTAGAACCTGCAATTTCTGAGGGAATGCTAGCACTGTCATCTCACTGTTGGACTCTGACATGTGTTTATTCTGGTAGATGAGTTATGACCTGAGGTTGATTCCCTCCCTTCCTCCCTCCCTCCCTCCCTCCCTCCTTCCCTCCTTCCCTCCCTCCCCCCTCTCTCCCTTCTTTCCCCCTTCTCCCTCTCTCCCTTACCCCCTCCTACCTCCTTCTCTTTCCCCTCCCCTGCTCATGGCCCTTAGTTGCTGCATCCTACTCTTCTGGAGAGTCACTGGTATGTTATGCATAAGCCTGGTCCCTACCCCATCTAGCTAGAGGGAAATTGTGTGTGTGTGTGTGTGTGTGTGTGTGTGTGTGTGTGTGTGTGTGTATGTATATATATGTATATATATGCACTTAAGACTGTGCAATCAGTTTTCTGATGAGGAATCCAAAGGCAGAAATCCTTAACTTGGAATCTTGGGGATGATTGCCACTGGTAGGTAAGGATGCACTAAGTGTTGCAGGCTGGTGGATGTTAATGGTAGAGTTTCCTGGTAGGTAGAGTGTGAGGCTGAGGTAACAAGATTAGTCTGATCAGTTTGTAAGTGCAAAGTAAGGGAAGCACAATGAGAATCTCAGTTGCAGAGGTGATGGGGGCCAGAGGATGCAGGACAGGGCTTTGGCCACTGCCGCCCCCCACCCAAAAAAAAAAAGGATTTATTTTCATTTTGTAGGTATGAGTGTTTTACCTGAATGTATGTTTGTTTTTTTTATTTTTTTAAATTTATTTTTGTATGTGTATGAATGTACTGTCTGCATGCAGGTTTGCGCACCCTTGTCGTGCAATGCCGCGGAGGTCAGAAAAAGGTGTCGGATTCCCCTGGAACTGGAGTTCTCCTGGAATTGGAGTTTCGGACTGTTCTCAGCCGCCATGTGGGTGCTGGGGATCAAACCCAGGTCCTCTGTAAGAGCGGTCGGCTCTCTTAACCGCTAGGCCATCCCTCCAGCCCCGAGACTGTCCTCTTAGTTCTACGCACAATGTGGCATGAGTGCACCTGCACTCATACATACAGCACGCACAGGTAAGTAGGGAAGAATATACCAGGTCACTTGTTATCTACCTTTATTTTTATTTTTATCTAATGGATGGGAACATTTCATATTTAAACTCAGAAAAACCGCAGCATATATGCAAGCTGGGACAGATGTTTCCATGAATTCCCAAACGTTGTTCCCAGCCCGAACCCCACCTCCTCCCTCTGCCCCATAGCTATTCTGAAGCTAATTTCAGACATTGTTAAATACTACCTCTCAAAGCTAAGGACCACTTTTCAAAACAAGAGTACCTTACCACTAACACAGAGGAGGGATGAATTGCTCTTCCTGAATACAGTCAGCCATTTGGTATTAGGGTTCTACTGTCTACTGTTTTAATTGAGTCATGATTTGGAGACAGTGCCCTTGGCTGATATGTCTTTTAAATCTTTTTTTTTTTTTTTAGCCAATTTTTAAATTTTTATATATATATTTTTTAAGTATTTTTTAAATTTATTTATTTGTGTATGAATGTACTGTCTGCATGTAGGTCTGTGCACCCATGTCATGTAATGCTGCAGACATCAGAAGAGGGCGTTGGATTCCCCTGGAACTGGAGTAAAGACAGTTCTCAGCCACCATGTGGGTGCTGGGGATCGAACCCAGGTCCTCTGCAAGAGCAGTTGGCGCTCTTAACCTCTAGGCCATCTCTCCAGCCCAAATTTTTATATATTTTTTTATGTGTATGAATGTACTGTCTGCATGTAGGTTGGTGCACTCTTGTTGTGCAATGCCGCGAAGAGGGTGTCGGATTCCTCAGGAATTGGAGCCAAAGACGGTTCTCAGCCACCATGTGGGTGCTGGGGATTGAACCCGGGTCCTCTGCAAGAGCAGTTGGTGCTCTTAACCACTAGGCCAACTCTCCAGCCCCCTTTTAAATCTCTTAATGTCTGTTCTTACCCTCCCCTGTATAGTTCATCAACTTTTTCTCCCTAAGGGTCTGTATTTTTTTTTTTTTTTTTTTTTTGGTCTTTTCAAGACAGGGTCTCCCTGTAGTCCCAGCTGTCCTGGAACTCACTCTGTAGACCAGGCTGGCCTTGAACTCACAGAGATCTGCCTGCCTCTGCCTCCCAAGTGCTAGGATTAAAGGCGTGCGCCACCACGCCCGGCCTACAGGTTATATTCTTGTGGTGATATTTAACAGGTGGTGGTATGTGACAATGTTCTGTTCCTAGTGTAAATTTGGATCAGCTCAGTTAGATTCAGATTTGATACGTTGTTTGGGATAGCAGTTCCATAGGGATTTTTCTTTTAGATTTTTTTTTTTTTTTTGGTCTTTTTGAGACAGGGTCTCCCTATAGCCCCAGCTGTCCTGGAACTCACTCTGTAGACCAGGCTGGCCTTGAACTCACAAAGATCCTCCTGCCTCTGCCTCCTGAGTGCTAGGATTAAAGGCTTGCTCCACCACGCCCGGCGACTAGATATATTTTAAATTATGTGTATATGTATGTAAGTACAGGTGTCCATGGAGACCATAAGAAGTACAGGGGGTTGTGAGCCACCTGACATGGGTACTGACTTGGTCCTCTGAAATAACAGCAGGCGTTTTTAACTGCTGAGCCATCTCCAGTCTGGTGATGGGTTTTTCTATTAAGACACATGTAATGTGTCTTAATAGAAATGTCTTAAACTCACTATGTAACTGAAGTGTCTTAAACTCACTATGTAACTGAAAGTGGCCTTGTGAACTCTTGATTTTTCTGTGTAGCATATATAATACCCTGAGGTTGATCTGCAGCACTGCAGAACTCTGGAATAGTAGTGACACATGCTGTAATCCCAGCACTCGAAAGGTAGAGGCAGAAGCTTCAAGAATTTAAGGTTGTCCAGAGCTGGAGAGATGGCCTAGCAGTTGAGAGCACCGACTGCTCTTGCAGAGGACCAGGGTTCGATCCCCAGCACCCACATGGCAGCTGAGAACTGTCTGTAACTCCGATTCCAGGAGAATTCCAGTTCCAGGGGAGTCCGACACCCTCTTCTGACCTCTGCGGCATTGCATGACACGGGTGCACAAACCTACATGCAGACAGTACATTCATACACATTAAAATAAATAAATAAATAAATAAATAAATAAATAAATAAATAAATAAATAAATAAATAGAATTTAAGTTTGTCCTCCGCTGCATAGTAAATTCAAGGGCAGTCTGTCTCAAAATAACAGTGAAGCATACCTGTATTCCCTGCTTTTAGGCAGCTGAGGCAGGAGGATCACAAGTTGCAGGCCAGCCTCGGCTGCATAGTGAGACCCTGTTTCAAGATAGAAACAAACCAGTATGCAACCAAACACAAACACCAAGCTGGGTGAGGTCTTACTCACAGGCCCTGGTTTTCTGTTGCCTTTTTTTTTTGTCTTTTTGAGACAGGGTCTCCCTGTAGCCCCAGCTGTCCTGGAACTCACTCTGTAGACCAGGCTGGCCTTGAACTCACAAAGATTTGCCTGCCTCTGCTCCCAAGTGCTAGGATTAAAGGCGCGTACCACCACGCCCGGCTTCTGTTGCCTTTTTAAGGAACTTACCTGTTGTGGTTGGATGTGGTTATTGTCCTGGGGTTCTGTGTTGGAGGTTTGGTCCCCATGTGATAATGTGAGAGATGGTGGGCTTTGAAAGGATGGGGTCTAGTTGGTAGGTCTAGTTCAGTTGAGTTGGTTCTCCTGAGAATGAGTTGTTTTAAAAGCTCAGCCTCTGGCTTCCTGCCTTGCTGTGTGGTGCCCTGGCCGTGAAAGCCATCCATTTTCAGGCCTTTACCAGAGTCCACCTGATCTTGGACTTCTTAGTTTTCAAAACTTTGAGCTAAACAAACCCTTTTCTTTACATATTATCTAGCCCCAGGTATTTTGTTATTGCAACAGAAAACACACTCATACGCTTAGGGAATCTGCTCATACCCCACTGAAACCAAAAGTTTAATGGAACAAAACAGTTGCCAATTATTTTCTGAAGTAGTTATGATACCAGTAGTGAATAGGAGCCCTAGTCCCCAAGACTGGTGGGGGGAGGGGAGGATGGTGTGTGTTTTATTGTTTGTTTTTTATTGTAGATCAAATCCAGGGTCTCCCCAGTGCAGGTCACAACTGAGTTATTTTCCCAGCCCTTAGATTGAGGTCTTTACTTACATAAGCAGATCTGCTTTGGTTTCTCAATAAACCCAAGGCTCTTGGGGAAATGATTGGCCAGAGGTTTGAAGTAGAGAATATCTTAAAAGGTGATCTTGGAACAGAGTAGGAAACAACAATCCTAGGCTGAGGGGTCCTGGTAGAGGACTGAGGAGCAGACCTCTGCAGACCATCTGCTGGCTAATGGGGATAGTGTAGTATCATTTTAAAAAACCACAGTGGATCAAATCTCCCCCAAAAGCAACAATAGCCCTCTTAGCCTGGTAACTGCTAGAGCATGCCAGTGAACCAACTCATTTTTTTAAAAACAACTGATGAGGGCTTGAGAGATGGCTCAGCAGTTAAGAGCACTGGCTGTTCTTGCAGACAGGTTCACTTCCAACATCTGCACCGCCAGCAGCCATCCACATAACTCCAGTTTTAGGGAGTCCGATAGTCTCTTCTGGCCTTTGTGGGCATTGTACACATGTGGTGGACTTACATATATGTAAACAAAACACTCATACACATAAAATAAAAGTAAACCAGAAAAATTAAAAAGAAAACAACTAGTGAAGAGACTGAGTCTCCAGTGTCTGATGGAACAGTGTTCTCAGAGCATGATGTGGCCATTGCTGTCTTAAATCAGAGCCTCTGTCATTAGACTTTCCCCTGAAGTCCCAGCCCCTTACTCATTCCTGCCTTTCTCCTAGTCACGTAATGCTGCCCCAGTGCTCGTGTGCTCTCTCTTGGGAGGTGCTAGCCCACAGGCATGTCCAGCCCTTTGATAATGCAACATGACAATCTGAAAGTTCCCACTTGCCACAAAAAACACTTGCCACAAAAACATGATGGCCTGAGTTTGATCCCCACAATCCTCAGTGGAGGAGAGAACTGACTCCCAAAAGTTGTCTTCTGACCTCCACACAAACATCCATGATGTGTGAGCCTTCTCCCACAAATAATAAAAATTCTGGGATCAGGGATTTCCCAAGACCACCTGAAGCACAGCTCTCTTCACAATAGCAAAGAGCTGGAACCAACCCAAGTGCCCCTCAACTGACAAGTGGATAGAGAAAATGTGGTACATCTACACAATGGAGTTCCATGCAGCAGTAAAGAAAGATGACATCATGAGCTTTGCAGGAAAATGGCTGGAGCTAGAGGACATCATGCTGAGTGAAGTAACACAGTCCCAGAAAAACAAACGAGGAATGGTATCCCTCATCTGTGGATGCTAACCCCAATAACCTAATTGTATGGCAAACTGAGCAACATCAATGTGATCTGAAAACAACTGTGCTCTTACATTGTGAATCCCTTAAAAAAAAAGGGCTGGAGAGATGGCCTAGCAGTTAAGAATGCCGACTGCTCTTGCAGAGGACCCGGGTTTGATCCCCAGCACCCACAAGGCAGCTGAGAACCGTCTTTGACTCCAGTTCCAGGGGAATCCGATGCCCTCTTCTGACCTCTGCGGCATTGCATGACATAGGTGCACAAACCTACATGCAGACAGTACATTCACACACACAAATAAATGAATAAATTAAAAAAAAATAAAAATAAAAATTCTGAAGTCTGTTCTAGTTAAGTTTGATTTTGTGTTAAGTCATGTCTGTAGCTATACTGGGATGCTTGTCCACACAGTTTGTTAAGAATTCTAGGAGGGGATGAAGCAGCTTCTGTAAGTGATAGCATGCTGGGGTGGGCTTTTCATTTGATGGGGCTGCGAGAGTTGCTCAGACTCTTCTAAATAATTCCCTGCAAACTCTTGGGGGCCTGGGAGATGGCTCAGTGGGTGAAGGCACTTGCCCCACAAGCCTGAGTTTGATGCCCAGGACCTATGTAAATGTGGAAGGACTGATACCACAAAGTTATCCTCTGACCTCCACATGTACACTCACACAGATTTAATAAGGAAACTCATTGGTTCCCCAAGCTAAATCTGGGTGGGATCATTTCATTGATTGTTATTGGTTCCCTTCTTGGGGTAAGGAGTTCATAGCTGCATGTAGCCTGCTCCTTCCCCCTACCCCCCTCCAACTTCAGCTACCTATTCTTAGGGAATTCCCTCTTCTAAAAAGATGTCAGAGCCAGGCGTGGTGGCGCATGCCTTTAATCCTAGCACTTGGGAGGCAGAGGCAGGTGGATCTTTGTGAGTTCCAGGCCAGCTGGGGCTACAGGAAGACCCTGTCTTAAAAAGACCAAAAAAAAAAAAAAACAACAAAAAAAAGATGTCAGCTGGAAACCAAAGAAGGAGTGGCAGGATTAGAGCCTCAGCACTGTAATCCCCAGTGTATCTGGACATTGATGCTCAGTTTCTTTTTATTTGTGTACCTCTAAAATGGACTCAGAGGCAAGTATATAGTTAATATATATGAGCGTGGGTTTCATTGGAGTTCTGGGCATCATGATCAGATAATTGACTGGATTTATAATGGCTAAATTAATAGCCAGGTAGAAGCTCTGGACCTACCATGAGTCCTAATGGAGAAACTCGCCTTCCCCAATTACCTGTCTCTAAAGCAGGTAATAGGTACCTACCTACCTTGTAGAGTTCCCCAGATTTTCTGCTTAATAAGTCAAGTGCTAGATAGCTATTAGGATGATTTGAAAACTGTAAATTCAAAACTTATGGAATGTGCTGTCAAGATGCCAGGTGTTTTCAAACAGTGTCTTGGGGGAAGTGCACCAAGTACCCTGAACCCTTAATTATCCTCCTCCTCTCCAGAGAGCTGTGTGGCATGCCTGCTGCTGTTGATGTTTTCACATGATGAGCGCTGTAGACAGAGTGTTAAAGAGAACCTGACTTCATATTTTCCTGACACTTGCAACCAGGAAGCTTGGTTTCTAGTTTAACCACTGAGGCCCTAGGGATTCAGCTGTGGTTCCTGCTTCTAGAATTTACTTCCTCTCTGTGGTTTGTGCAAACCCAACTCACCTTCCAGCCTGTGGCTTAATTTCCTCCTTTACAGGAGTTTTTCCCTCGTGGGAAGGAAGAGGCCAGCCCTAGCCTTTTCAAAAGAAAGCACCAGTAAATAAAAGAATTTTTGTTTGTTTGTTTGTTTGTTTTCTAGACTGAGTGTCTTTTGTCCCAGGCTAGCCTTGAACTTAGGGAAGATGACCTTGAATTTCTGATCCTCTGAGTTCTGGGATTACATCTATGTGGTGCTGGGCTGGAGTCCAGGGTTTCATGCTTGCTAAGTAGGTACTCCATTGATAAAGCTCCATCCAGCCCAATAAAAAGATTTTATTTTTTATTTATTTATTTATTTATTTATTTATTTATTTTTATTTATTTATTTTTTTGTCTTTTTGAGACAGGGTCTCCCTGTAGCCCCAGCTGTCCTGGAACTCACTCTGTAGACCAGGCTGGGCTTGAACTCACAAAGATCCACCTGCCTCTCCCTCCCAAGTGCTAGGATTAAAGGCGTGCACCACCAC
>VZQC01009317.1:246668-299380 GCA_009823505.1 Rhizomys pruinosus
TATGTGTGTGTCTGAGTGAGCGGGTGGGGGGGTGGGGGGTGGGGGGCGGGGGGCATTTGAGTGGAGGTGCCCTCAGAGTCCAGAAGAGGATGTCAGATCCCCTGGAGCTGGAGTTACAGGTCAAGAGCCATCGATACAGTTGTAGGAAGTGAATTCTAGTCCCCTGGAAGAGCAGGCCATGCTCTTAACAACTGAGCCATCTGTCCAACCCTTGTCAGTCTTTTCATGGGACTGTTAGCCACTAAGTTTGGGCCACTTCTGTCTGTATTGAGGAAATTTGGGGGAGAAACGAAGCCCAGTGCTGTCTCCTACCAAGAGAATATGGGTAAGTCCTGGGTTCTGTCTGCACTGTGAGAAAGCAAAGCTGACTCACTTGATAAAGTACTTATTTGCCTTATAAGCACGAAGGTCTGAGTTTGATCCCCAGAACCCACATAACAAGCTGGGTGCAGTGCTGTGAATCTGTAATCTCAGCCATTGCAAGTTGGGAGGTGGAGACCTCACATCCCTTGGAGCTCACTGCCCAGCTAGCCTAGCCTGCTTAGTGAAGTTCTATGCTAGTAAGAGTCCTGTCACAAACCAAAGCTAGGTGGTGCTTGAGAACCAACAGCTGAGGTCCGGTTCTCTGACCTCCAATTGCGGCAGAGCTGCTTGGCAGGTCTTGCTATCGTGAATATGGCTATGACTTTTCATGCCACCTTATGACTCACAGACAACCAATTTGTGAATCGGATAACCAGGTTGGCCTTCAACAGCCCTGTGATCCAATTTTATAAGAAGTGTGTTAGTGCTTGATAATTTATGATAAATTAATTTTTTTATGTGTATGAGTGTACTGTCTGCATGTAGGTTGGTGCACCCATGTCGTGCAATGCCACGGAGGTCAGAAGAGGGCGTTGGATTCCCCTGGAACTGGAGTT
Source organism: Rhizomys pruinosus (assembly GCA_009823505.1). Classification (NCBI taxonomy): domain Eukaryota; kingdom Metazoa; phylum Chordata; class Mammalia; order Rodentia; family Spalacidae; genus Rhizomys; species Rhizomys pruinosus. The sequence continues at coordinate 247,589 of VZQC01009317.1, forward strand.
AAGACAGTTCTTAGCTGCCATGTGGGTGCTGGGAATCAAACCCGGGTTCTCTGCAAGAGCAGTTGGCACTCTTAACCACTGAGCCATCTATCCAGCCCCCAGTGCTTGATAATTTTAAAAAAATAAATTATTTTGCTGGGCATGGTGGCACACGCCTTTGATCCTAGCAGTAGGGAGGCAGAGGCAGGCAGATCTTTGTGAGTTCAAGGCCAGCCTGGTCTACAGAGTGAGTTCCAGGCCAGCTGGGGCTACAGGGAGACCCTGTCTTAAAAAGACTAAAAGAAAAATATTTGTGTGTGTGTGTGTGTGTGTGTGTGTGTGTGTGTGAGAGAGAGAGAGAGAGAGAGAGAGAGAGAGAGAGAGAGAATGGCCTGCATGTGTGTAAGTATACCCATGTCATGCAGTGCTTGTGGAGGTCAGAAGAGGGTGTTGGATTCTCCTGGAACTGAAGTTACAAACAGTGGATAGCTACCATGTGGGTGCTGGGAATAAAATCCAGGTCCTCTGCAAGAGCAGCCAGTGCTCTTAACCAGCCTGTTCTTGGTAATCTTTAAGAGGCCACACAACTAGGGCGCGCCAAGCTTCTCGCTTATATGGCAAGTACTTTAACTGCTGAGTCATTCCCTCAGCTGCCAACTTCTTTTCTGAGATAGAATCTTGCTATTATAGCCTGCAGTGGCCCCAAACTTACAAACCTCCTGCCTCAGCTTCCTGAGTGCCTGAATGATAGACGTGCACCACTCTGCCCAGCCTGTCCGCCACATTTTAACATCTAGGAATTTTCATACATCATACATTGCTGAAAAGAGAAGGTAATTTAATACCAGCTTTGTGGAGTTTGGAGAGGAGGACCCCAGAAGCCCACTATCATTGCCTTAGTGGGCAATGATAGACTTGAGTTAAAGTACACTAGGGTTTCATAAATGTTCAGAGTTAACCCTGTAGGTAGATGCTTCAAAACCCTAGGAGGTGGGACTCTTTAAAACTTTTTTTGATTTATTTTTATTTTATGTGTATGAGTATTTTGCCTGCATGTAAGTGCACCACATGTGCAATTCCTGCCGAGGTCAGAAGAGGTGTCAGATTCTGTGGAACTGGAATTACTGAAGGTTATTAGTTGTTAGCTACCATGTGGATGCTGGGAACTGAACCTGCTATTAACCATTGAGCCATCTCTCCAGCCCCAAGGGTAGGACTAAGTCTTAATTTTTTTTTAATTTTATTTATTTTTGTATGTGTATGAATGTACTGTCTGCATGTAGGTTTGTGCACCCTGTCGTGTTGTATGTGTATGAATGTACTGTCTGCATGTAGGTTTGTGCACCCGTGTCGTGTTGTATGTGTATGAATGTACTGTCTACATGTAGGTTTGTGCACCCGTTTCGTGCAGTGCCGCGGAGGTCAGAAGAGGGTGTCGGATTCCCCTGGAACTGGAGTCAGAGGACTAAGTCTTGATACTTGCTCTCCAAGTCTGGCTGTGCTGCTCTCTCTCCTTGGGCTCTGGGTCTATCAGCTTCCTCATCTATGACACTGAGCTGTTCCAGTTACCTAGGTGTCGTGACAATCAAATCTATTTGATCCCTAGAACCCTCATGCTCTATTTTATCAAATCTCAGATACAATCGATTATAAGCCATAACTTTCTTTTTGTACAGTTACAAAGACGGAATGTTGCCAATTAAACCAACTTGGTTTCAAGTGTGATGCTCCCAAAATTCAGAGATGTTAAAATGTGGTGAGCAGGCTGGGCAGGGTGGTATACTTCTGTTATTTTGGCACCCAGGAAGCTGAGGCAGGAGGATTGTAAATTTGAGGCCAGCTTAGGCTATATACCAAGATCCTGTTTCAGGGGTGAAAAAAAAAAAAAGAGGGCTGAGGAGATGATTCAGCAGTTGAAGTACTTGCCATACAGGCAAGAAGCCTGGAGTTCGGATCCCCAGAACCCACATACATGCCAGGTGGGTGTGGTGGCCCACCTTGGAAGGTGAAGACTGGGGATCCTAGAGCAAGCTGGTTGGCTGGACTAACCATATACACAAGCTCTGGGTTTGATTGAGAAACCTTACCTCAAAAGAATAAGATACAAAAGTGATCAAGCTTAAGTCTCCCACAAGCACAGGCACACATATATATATACACCTACACACATGGACCCATATACACACACAAACATACACACAAAAAAATAAGTAGGGGACAAACTGTGTTCATAAAATCTGACACGTTGAATGTGCAGGCACTCACTCGTATATCTGGGGTCACATTTGATCTTTATTATGGTGAGTCCAGGATGCGAGGCAGAATTATTAAGAACCAGCATCAGCGGAGGGGCTGGGAAGATGGCTCAGCCAGCAAAGGGCTTACTCAGCAAGCATGAGAACCTAACCCCAGCACCCATGTAAAAAGCCAGATGCAGTGAAGCACACACGTCCTCCCAGCACTCGGGAAACAGAGATAAAAGGAAGCTGCCTGGGGCTTGTTGACCAGCCATTCTAGTCTGATTAGTGAGATCCAGGTTCAGTGAGAGGCCTGTGTCAAAAACATACAGTGGAGAGCGACTCAGGAAGGCACCCAGCCTCAACTCATGTCCTCCACACACAGACATGTGTACACACAAACACGCACACAAACATAAAGAATAAATGCCAGTGGAGAAGTCCATGTTCAGAGCCTAACCAGCTGCGGGAGGAGGAAAAAAAGAACCCTTTTTTGTCTCCATTCATGGAAAAGTGGCTCCTGGTGACTCAGGCCCCTTACGTTGCCCAGGTGTCTGGAAAAGTGTCTGGTTAGGAAATTCCTTATTCTCGGGGAAGGTTGCTTTTTACTGGTTTTCCTCCAAATTGGCTTTAAGTCATGAGGTTTCCTCTTGTGTCAATAATTGTCTGGAGCCATCTTTCTTCTTTCTTCTATACTTTTTTTATTTTCCTTTGGTCTTTTTGAGACAGGGTTTCTCTATAGCCCCAGCTGTCCTGCAGCTCACTATGTAGACCAGGCTGGCCTTGAACTCACAGAGATCCATCTGCCTCTGCCTCCCAAGTGCTTGGATTAAAGGCATGAGCCTCCACACCAAACCCTCTTTCTTGACTTTTTGGTTTAAGAACTTGTTGGTTCTAGCCGGGTGTGGTGGCGCACGCCTTTAATCCTAGCACTTGGGAGGCAGAGGCAGGCAGATCTTTGTGAGTTCAAGGCCAGCCTGGTCTACAGAGTGAGTTCCAGGACAGCTGGGGCTACAGGGAGACCTTGTCTCAAAAAAAAGACAAAAAAAAAAAAAGGACTTGTTGGTTCTTTTTTAAAAAAAATCTTTGTGTAGGGCCAGGTGAGGTGGCACATGCCTTTAATCCCAGCACTCAGGAGGCAGAGGCACATGGATCTCTGTGAGTTTGGAGGCAGCCTGGTCTACATAGCAAATTCCAGGCCAGTTGGCGCTGCAGGAAGACCGTATTTCAAAAAGACCCCCTCAAATCTTTCTGTGCCTGCGAGTGTGTGTGTGCGGGCGTGTGTGTGTGTGTGTGTGTGTGTGTACACACTAATTTTTTCGTGGGTGTACGTGCCATGCATACATGGTGCAGTCAGAAGATGATAACCCTGGGTGTTGGTTTTCACTTTCTACCATTGCTGCATACACCAAGCTGGTTGGCCTGTGAGCTTCCGGATTCTCCAGTCTCCACCTCCCAACTCACCCTAAGACTGCTGGGATTACGGATGCACCCTACAGTGTCTGACTTTACATGGCTTCTGGGGATCTGCTCATAGGGTAAATAAAGAGTCTATAAAGGAGGGTCACTTAGTAACCATGGTGACAAAACTCCCCTGGGTCACACAGAGTTGATCTCACCATGACCAGTCATGTGCCCCTGACATGCTGCAGGTGTAGGGGGTAGGCAGTTCACTCCATGTTGTTCTAGATTCTTTCCAAATATCTGTGATCTTTACCATAATCCTGGAAAAACATCTAGCTATTGAGGAACATTCCACATGTAACTAATCGGTTCTCTTCAGACTGTCAGAGTTAGGAAGTCTGAGAGTCCGTGGTAGCCGGGAGGAGATGGGGGATAGTGTCTACTTGGGCATTGATAGGGCCAGAGTGGGAAAGCTGTCCTACCCTAGGGAAGCCTGAAGCTCAGCCAATCCCATGGCACCAGTCTTATCCTTAAATTGATGAAGCGTGCCTCACCAAGTATAAGACATAGACATTAGCAGGAGCTGGGTGAAGAGTGTTGGAAGCACGTCTCTAAAACTTCGGTGGTTTTTAAAGAAGTTGGAAAAGCCAAGTAGCTCCTTGCCCTGGGTTGTTACTTGGTTTCCTTTTGAGCAGATAAGGGTTATTTTTATGATCCCTTGGTTCCACTATATCTAGAAGAAAAGGTATTGGTAATTAAAGTTGACTTTGGAATTACATGGTTTTCATATACTTTCTCTCTTTCCAGGGGAGGCACCTACTGCAGAAGTTCCCTCCTCGTTTGTGATCCTGTCAGTGTGCAGTTTAATAATATTAATAGTATTAATTGCAAACTGTGTTTCCTGCTGTAAGGATCCAGAAATAGACTTTAAGGTGAGTACAGAGGGCAAGAACATTTAAGATAATTTTTTTTTTTTTTTTGGTCTTTTTGAGGTAGGGTCTCCCTTTAGTCCCAGCTGGCCTGGAGCTTGCTATATAGATCAAGCTGGCCTTGAACTCACAGAGATCCGCCTGCCTCTGCCTCCACCTCATGTGTGCCAGGATTAAAGGTGTGTACCAACATGCCTGGCTTTAAAAATAATCTTTTTTAAAAAATGGATTTTGTGGGTTGGACAGATGGCCCAGCGGTTAAGAGCGCCGACTGGTTCGATCCCCAGCACCCACATGGCAGCTGAGAACCATCTTTAGCTCCAGTTCCAGGGGAATCTGATACCCTCTTCTGACCTCCGCAACATTTGCATGACACAGGTGCATAAACCTACATGCAGACAGTACATTCATACATAAAAAAAAAACATTTTTTAATGGATTTTGTGTGTGTACACATGTGTGTGTGTGTGTGTGTGCATGCCTGCAGAGAATAGAGGCCAGCCTTGGATATCATCCTCAGGAAGACCATACACCTCGTTTCAGATAGGGTCTCTTGTTGGTACAGAGTTGGCTTAGTAGACTAGATTGGCTGACCGGGGTCCTCCTGTCTCTGCCTCCCTAGAGCTGGACTACCAGAACTAGCTTTTTTTTTTAAATTTATTACTTTTTTTTTTTTTGAGACAGGGTCTCCCCTGTTGTCCCAGCTGGCCTGGAACTTACTATGTAGACCAGGGTAGCCATAAACTCACAGAGATCTATCTGTCTCTGCCTTCTGAGTGCTGGGATTAAAGGTGTGCGACACTACCCCCAGTTTAAATTTATTACTTTATTTTATGTGTATGAGTGTATTGCTTGCATGTGTGTAAGTGTACCTGTGTCACGCATGCAATGCCTACAGAGGTCAGAAAAGGACATTGGATTCCCCTGAAACTGGAGTTGGGATTGGTTGTTACCTGCTATGTGGGTGCTGGGAATTGATCCTGGGTTCTCTGCAAGAGCAGACAGTGCTCTCAACTGCTGAGCCATCTCCCCAGCCCCTCATACCTAGCATTTTTACACTCATTCTGGGGATTGAACTCAAGTCCTCTTGCTTGCAAGGCAAGTACTTTACTCCTGCTCTAAAATCCTCTTCTGATTTATCATTGGTATTGACGTCGATCAGTCTTGGGAACTAGGATCACTAGGCATTTTCTTCAAGAATCAGATTTGTCAGTGTTTCCTGCCTTTATAATAGCAAACATTGTGGGCTGCAGAGTCTCTGTCAGCTTCCCCACCAGGCACCTCCACTGTAGTGCTTCATCAGCGATAGATGCTCTGGTAACAAATGCGGCTGGCTTTGTGCCAGGAGAATTTGATTGACAGAGGAGGTGGGTTGGATTTGACTCATTTGGCTCTTGTTCGCCAGGCATGCCTTAGAGACTCTCTGTGTGTGGGTGCATGCAGAGGCCAAAGGTCAGTTTCGTGTTGTTTCTCAAGAGCTTTCCACCTTGTTTGTTTGTTTGTTTTGAGACAGAGTCTTTCACTGGGACCTGGGGCTCACAGATTGGAGATTAGGCTAGCTTGGCTGGTCAGTGAACCTTGGGGTTCCACCAGTCTCCATCTCCCCAGCACTGGGAGTACAAGCGCATACCTGGCACATGCCAGGCTTTTTACATGCGTACTAGGGATTGAACTCAGGTCCTCATGCTTGCACAGCAAGCACTTTACCAACTGAGCCATCTCCCCAGCCCCTGTAGAGCCTCCTTGACAGTAAGGATTTGCTGGTGGGAAGTCTTAAGTTTTTGCTTAAATGGAAAATAAAGCATGATGATTGAATTCACTTGCTATAGGGCCTGAATGGAAGAACAGGCTGGTTTTGATTTCTCTCAGGCTTTCATATAGACAGCCAAATTTGTGGTCACTAGCTCCCTGAGGGAAAGGGATCCCCCAGTGTTTGTGTATAAGGAAGAGTTCCAGAAAATTCAAGTTTTTCTTTAAGCCAGGCGTGGTGGCGTACGCCTTCAATCCCAGCACTTGGTAGGCAGAGGCAGGCGGATCTTTGTGAGTTCAAGGCCAGCCTGGGCTACAGAGTGAGTTCTAGGACAGCTGGGGCTACAGGGAGACCCTGTCTCGAAAAAAAAACCCAAAACATACTTTAATTCCTTAAAGAGAGAGCAACTCCTCTGACTGTGAGGTCCTGTATGAGGAGGGTTTAAAAGAAGGCCTGGCATCATAGCAGTAGATGGATGGAATCTACCAGCAAGGCAGCTGGAATTCCTGCCCTAGTTACTACTGCATGCATGCTAACATGTCAGGATCCCAACAAGCTGGGTGTGATGACTGCACACATGTAACTCTAGCACTTGGGAAGCTGAGAGAGAGAGGATTGCTAATTCAAGGGCAACCTGGATGACATAGTGAGACCCTTACCACACACACACACACACACACACACACACAAAGAGAGAGAGAGAACTGGAGATATAGCCTAGTGGTCAGCGCTTGCTGAACAAGCACAGGGCCATGGGTTTGATGCTCAGTACTACCAGGAAAATGAAATAATATAAAAAAGAAATACATGGGGGGAGGGGGGGAGACTGCCTGCCTGCAGAGAAAGTGGTCCTGGATATAGATTGTCCCGGTGGTATTAGTGCTGTCCTAGAAGGCCCGAGGACCACTGCCCACATCTCTTGGATATAGATTCTCCTGATGGTATTAGTGCTGTCCCAGAAGGCCCGAGGACCTCTGCCCACATCTCCTGGATATAGATTCTCCCGATGGTATTAGTGCTGTCCCAGAAGGCCGGAGGACCACTGCCCACATCTGAAAAGCAAGTTTTCTACCTGATCTTTTCCTTGGACTGATAGATCTGATTTCTAGATCTCATCCCTGGTTGGTTGGTTGGGGTGTGTGTGTGTGTGTGTGTTTGGGGTTTTTTTAATTTTTATTAAACTTTTTCCATACATCATACATCATTTCTCAATCCAATTTAGAGTCACTTCCCTTTTCATGCCCCCCCACCCCACCTGAGTCCCTGTACTCTGCCATACATGTCTTGCATCTTTTTCTGAGTCTTTCCAGAGTTTTTTTCCCCAGTTCTTTTGTTGTTGTTGTTCTCTCTAACTTGTATTGCTTCAATATATGTACATATATATACATGGTTATGGTTTTATATATATATACATAAATATGTACATACATATATACCCATATCACCTGAATTGGAGGATTTTTTTTTTTTGCTAAAAGATGTCATGTTTTCCTTAAAGAAGTGCTCAGAGGCTCCTCCTTGGCAATCCCAAACAACCATCAATCCTGCCCTTGTGCTCCACACTGGGGTCTTTCCCACTCATGGTCCCCCGAATGAAGTCCATTAAGTACATGTTCTGTCTTGATCCCCCTGCATTGGCCTCCACGATACAGCCCAGGTAGTCCAACAATGGCAGTCTATACTCTGACGAGGCTGAAATCCCCTTAACTGCTTAGTCCACAAGCTGGGTATCTCAGTAGTCCCCTTCTGGCTTTGAAGGTTTGGAGGATTCTTGGAGAGACATGAGTCTTCAGTCCATATTGGAGAGTTAAAAAGCTGTGTCTCGGGGCTGGAGAGATGGCCTAGCGGTTAAGAGTGCCGATGCTCTTGCAGAGGACTCGGGTTCGATCCCCAGCACCCACATGGCTGCTGAGAACCGTCTGTAACTCCAATTCCAGGAGAACTCCAGTTCCAGGGGAATCCGAGACCCTCTTCTGACCTCCACGGCATTGCACGACACGGGTGCACAAACCTGCATGCAGACAGTACATTCATACACATAAAAAAAAAAAAAAAGCTGTGTCTCATGTCTTTGAAGAGTGGCAAAAGCAGAGGCAGCCACAGAGTAAATGCACTTGTCAGTAAGAACTGAAGACAGGCCAAACAAGTCTTATCTCTTTCTTCTTTTTGTCTTTTTACTAAGATCTCAAGTTTTATATCTGAAGTACAATTTCTCTGATCTTACTTATTATTTCTTTCTGGTTTTACTTTCCTTTTGGATGCTCAAGGCCACACAGTTAGCCCAGGTTAACTAAGGTTTTTGTCTTCTTGAGGTCCGTTGAGGATCTGGTCCTCGGGTCTCTCAGGGTTGTTGTTTTTTTTTTGTGGGGGGAAGCCTCTGGCTCCTTTCAGCTTTTCATTTACCAGTTCCATCCACTCAAGGACAAAATCAGGTCTTGCTAGACAAGGCTTCCTTTTCTGAAGCATGAGCAGACTTTCCTCTTTATAGACTGGACAGTGACTGAAGTCCCATTAGTGGATCTCCAAGACCTCCCTGCACAGGAAGACTGGTGACCCACATTTGCAGGACATTTGAATTTTTTTTTTCCATCTTGTTTTTGTTATTTGCACACACGTGTGTGTGTGTGTGTGTGTGTGTGTATGGTTGTGCATATTTCTACATGTATGTAGAGGTCAGAGGTCAACTTTGTGTGTTCTTCAGCAGCCATCCACCTTTCGAGTTTTTTGATTTTGAGGAGACCTGGGGCTCTCTAATTTGGCTTAGCTGGCCAGCAAGCCCCAGGGATCCTCCTCTCTCCCTCTTCCCATTGCTAGGGTTACAAATGTGTGTCCCCATGCTCAGCTTTGTTTGTGGGTACTGGGGTTCAGAGTCAGGTCCTCCTTTTGAGCCTGAATCTCAACATGCAGCCGAGGTTGGCCTCCAACTCACTATGTAGCTCAGACTGGCCACAAACAAAGATCCTTCTGGCTCTGCTTTCCTAGTACTGGGATTACACCCAGCTTTGAACAGTTTCTTCTGTTCAGAAGCACTTATATAGATTGAATTTATGGTACCTTGTTTTTCCTGCCTTTCCCCAAGTGAGTAGCAATAATGTTTAATACATTCAAGAACACATAAGACTTCTGTAAGAGAGTCTCCTCATGGGCATGCAAAAACCTAAATGTCAGACACCTGTCTGTAGTTTCTTGTGTTGGGGGTGGGATGGTGAGGGCAGTTGAAAAGGAAAAGGAGGGGCTGGAGAGATGGCCTAGCAGTTAAGAGCACTGACTGCTCTTGCAGAGGACCCAGGTTCGATTCCCCAGCACCCACATGGCAGCTGAGAACCGTCTTTGGCTCCAGTTCCAGGGGAACCTGACACCCTCTTCTGACCTCCGCGGCATTGCACTACGCGGGTGCACAAACCTACATGCAGACAGTACATTCATACACATAAAAAATAAATAAAAATTAAAAAAAAGAAAGTCTTTAAAACAAATAGATGTTAACAAAAAAAAAAAAAAGAAAAGGAAAACAAAAGGAGGGTGAAGGTGAAGAAGGAAGAGTCTTCTACTGTCTCTTCTTTGCTTCTGTTTTGGTGCCCTGAGGGAAGACACTAGGTAATTATCCCCAGGAAGGAATGACTTGATCTTCAGTAGCTGTGTTAAGTTCACCCAGGCCTCTGGGGATGCCCAACTTACAGGAATGAGGGTGGGAAGAGGCAGGACAACTTTCTGCCCAGCAGAGTCATTTAAGATTCCTGTAGCCTAGTAGTTACAGTATTGTTTATTGTTTTATGGTTCTGGGGATGGAGCCCAAGGCCTGGCAAAAGCTAGGTAAGTGTTCTACCACTGAGCCATGCCCCCAGTGCCCCCAGCCCCTCACTGGGGAGTTCTAGACAGGCGCTTTACCACTGAAACATGTCCCAGGCCCTCACTGGGGAATTCTAGGCAAATGGCGATAGCCATTTTATTTGTTTTTAAATTTTATTTATTTTATTTTATTTATTTATTTTTTGAAAGGGTCTCGCTGTAGTCCCAGCTGTCCTGGAACTCACTCTGTAGACCAGGCTGGCCTTGAATTCACAAAGATCCACCTGCCTCTGCCTCCCAAGTGCTAGGATTAAAGGCGTGCGCCACCACGCCCTACACCCTATTTATTTTATTTTGAGACATAGTCTCACTAATTACTTAGGCTGGGTTTGAACTTTCTATACTTATATCTCCTGAGTAGCTGAGATTCCAAGTATATGTTACCACTTGCAGCTTCTGGTTCTGTTTTGAAGTTGTCTTTAGAAAACCACATGTTCTCGTATGTTAATTTCTCTGATGTGCTACAAAGGTGTTTTTGGTTCAGAACCTGAGGATTTTCTATCCATTTAGTAATTTTTCCATTGTTAACTTTTTATAGAGAAATGTGACTTGCTTAAATAACCTGAAATTTCAAATTGAGTTTATTTCAATGGAAATCACATTACAGTTAGAACTGTAGTTAGAAAATTTCAAAATAAGATTAACTTTTTTTTTTTTTTTGGTCTTTTTTGTGACCCTTTTAGACATTTTCGCATTTAACTTCAAGCCATCATTTTTTTTTAATTATGTAAAATATTTGTTACTTATTTCCAAATCTTACCTATTCTTGCAGCAGGTGTGGTGACACATATTGGTAATCCCAGCACTTAGGCAGTGGAAGCAGGAGGTCAGGAGTTCCAAGTCTAGCCTCAGGTACACAGCAAGTTCAGTGCCAGCCTGGGATACAAGAGACCCTGTCTCAAAAAAACAAAAATCAAAGAAACCACCAACTTATGTATTCTGCTCTTTGGAGTTAGAGATCATAATTACTCAAGTTCTTTTCACTTGAAGTAAATATGCATTGTGAGAAATTGCAGCTATAATGTAAATGTGTGTAACCATTTCTACCCTCAGTGCTGGCTGCTGGCTCTTCAAACTTGCTTCCTTTGCTTTCAGGAATTTGAAGACAACTTTGATGATGAGATAGACTTTACTCCACCAGCGGAAGATACCCCATCCGTCCAGTCCCCTGCTGAGGTCTTCACACTCTCGGTACCCAGTATCTCACTCCCAGCTCCATCCCAGTTCCAGCCTTCTGTGGGTAAGACCTTCTGCCTTCTGCCTTATGTTGGATTTTGTTTCCCTCCTCCTCCTCCTCTTCTCCCCCCTCCCTCCCTCTCCTTCTTTCTCTCTCTGTGGTACTGGGGATTGAACCCAGGGATATAGGTATTCTAGGCAAGTACTCTACCAGTAAGCTTTCTCATCCCTAGTGTTCCTGTGAGATTTTAATGAATAGTTTCCAAGAAGCAAGCATGGAAGCCCAGCTGTGGTCATGTCACTGCAGTGGCCCATTTCTACCTCTGCTCTTGGTGACACTGGAGCCTGATGGTTAGGCCCATTGAATTTCTGCAAAAGCTGTCTGTCTCTTTCTGGCCCCTGAATCTAGTGTAAGAATAAATCCATTCTCTCTGACACATTGAAATTGAGGGCTCAGACAGGCCTCCTGGGGCTGGTGTGGCTTTGTTTGGTAGAGTGCTTGCCCAGCGTGTGCAAATCCCCTGGATCCATAAACCTGTGGCAGAGCCAACACCTGTAATCCTAGCACCTGGAAAGCGGAGGCAGGAGATGAGATCAGGAGTTCAAGGATGTCCTCAACTACATAGTAGGTTTGAGGCAACCTGGGCTACGTGAAACACTGTCTCAAAAAAGAAAAAAAGAAAACAAATCAAAAGAAAGACAGGGCTCCTGGGTTGTCTTCTAGTAGGCAGGTGTCTCTCATGTCTGGTTCTGGACACTGCTTGCCTTGCTACGTCGGCATCACTCTCTTCTATTGGAATGTCCTGCCTAACATCTGACCTCTATTAATCAGATTTGCTTCTCATAAGGCTCTTTAGAAAGAGTGGTTTGAGGGCTGGAGAGATGGCCTAGGGGTTAAGAGCACCAACTGCTCTTGCAAAGGACTGGGGTTCGATCCCTAGCACCCACATGGCGGTTGAGAACCGTCTGTAACTCCAGTTCCAGGGGAATCCAACACCTTCTTCTGATCTCTGCAGCATTGCATGACACAGGTGCACAGACCTATATGCAGACAGTACATTCATACACATAGAAAATAAACAAAAAATTCACTGCTCTTGGAGAAGACCCAGGTGTGGTTCCCAGCACCCACACAGTGGTTAACAACTGTCTGTAACTCCAGTTGCAGGGGGTTCCAGTGCCCTCTTCTGGCCTCTGTAGGCATTGCACACACATGATGTGCTTAGGTACATGGAGGCAAAATACTCCACATAAATAAAGATTACAGATGAAGAAGGAGGAAAGGAAGAGACTGAGTAGTGATGGGTGAGTACGGGAATGGAACCAGGTGCTCCAGTCCCTCACTCTCAGTGCAGCCAGAGAGTAGGGCTCCAGACTATGCTCAGAGCGAAGTCCTTTGTCTCTGTCAGTTCCACCTGTAACAGCTTATCTTTGGTAACCAGTTAGGTTAAGTGTTTCAGACATGAAACATGCAAAGTAGTTTGCGGCACTGTTTGGTAATGAAAATAATGAAATATTTAATAGTTACCTGTTGAATTATGGGAAAAACAGACAGTGGAATATTTTGTATTTTGTGTTCCTAAAAAAGGTTGAAATTGAACTATATCAGACTATAAAAGATATTTGTGATATATGCTGTGAAAAGGTGTGCCATCTATTCATGAGTAAGTCTATATGTTCTCCCAGTTGCATTTTTTTTTTAATTTTATTTATTTCTGTATGTGTATGAATGTACTGTCTGCATGCAAGTTTGTGCACCTGTGTCGTGCAATGCCACGGAGGTCAGAAGAGGGTGTNATATCTCAAGGGTGGAATTCACGGAAGAATTTACAATGGGAAAAACAAAAAGAGGAAAATAATAAAGAAAAAAGGGGAAGAAAAAGATATGTGGTCTAAATCAGAAGGAACTCAGGAAAGAATTCTCATGAGACAATTCATTAAGGAAAAATAATAAACGAAACAGTAAATTTCAATTATCCAGAATTAAGAGAGCTGTAAAAAGGATTTTAGAGGATTTAAAGATTCAACATACATAACCCCTAAGAGTTAAGAGAACAACCACAAATGTTATAATCCAAGAACATGTTCCTAAAAAGTAGGAAGCAGTCACAGCTGGGAAAGTTATATTCTCAGGAATCTGAGACAGAGCAACTTAACACTGGCAGTATTTTAATAAAGTTACTGGATCTTTGCTAAAAATAAAATCCAGGCAAAATTATCAATTAATTTATAAAGATTGTCATCAGACTTTTTGATAATAATATTTTCTAGGAAGTGAGAAAACTAAGAAACAATTTGAGCCAAAGATTTTATACCCAGCCATAATAACTTCCCCAAAAGAAAGTTTCAAGCTTTTAAGGAACAAGTTAGCAAGTTTGAGAGTAGCAATCTCATGTTCACTTCTTAAGAACTCTACTAAAAAAGAAACTCAGGGGGCTGGAGAGATGGCCTAGCAGTTAAGAGTGCTGACTGCTCTTGCAGAGGACCCGGGTTTGATCCCCAGAACCCACATGGTGGCCAAGAACCGTCTGAAACTCCAATTCCCAGAGAACTCCAGTTCCAGGGGAATCCAAGACCCTCTTCTGACCTCCGTGGCATTGCACGACACAGGTGCACAGACTTGCATGCAGACAGTACATTCATACACATACAGAAGTAAATAAAATTAAATTTTTTTAAATAAATAAAAAATAAATATCCCAACTTTATCAATTTCTCACTTAGATTTGTTCCTATTGTTTTTCTGCCTGAGGTTTCTTCTTCCTCTATAACTCTCTAGTTCTTTTCCATTATCCTGGTTCTGTCTGGAAACATACCTTTAAGGATTTGATGCTAGGAACCACAAATGAAGGATAATATATGCCATTTACTTTTCTGAGTCCGTGTTACTTCACTTAGCATAACAGTTTCAGTTTCCATCCATTTACCTGCAAATGGATTTTGTCTTCCTTACGACTGAGTAGATAGAAATACATTCTGTAAATGTAACACAACTCATCAGTTGACGAACATTTAGTTTGCTTCCATTTCTTAGCTATTGTAAAAAGAGCAGCAACAAACATGGACATACAAATACAAGTTTCTCCACAATAGGGTGAGTCTTTTGGTATATGTCAAGGAGTGTTATAACCAGATCAACTAATAGCTTCATTATTAATTTGTTAAAGACTCCTATACATTATTTCCATCCATGTTTCATGAGATGCCAATTCCACCGGGAGTGAATTTTCCCTTTCACCACATCCTCTCCAGCATTTGTCTTGATCTTAGCTAGTCTAACTGGGGTAAGATGGAGTATTAAAGTAGTTTTATTGTGCATTTCCTTAGGTCGAACATTTTTAAAGATTTTTTAGCCACATTTACTTCTTTTTTTAAATTTTTAAAAATTTTATTTATTTATTTTTATTAATTTTATTTATTTATGTATGTGTATGAATGTACTGTCTGCATGCAAGTTTGTGCACCTGTGTCGTGCAATGCCACGGAGGTCAGAAGAGGGTGTCGGATTCCCCTGGAATTGGAGTTTCAGACGGTTCTTGGCCACAATGTGGATGCTGGGGATCGAACCTGGGTCCCCTGTAAGAGCGGTCGGCACTCTTAACCACTAGGCCATCTCTCCAGCCCCCCAGTTGCATTTTTTAAAGATCGTAAGTTCACTGGTTCTGAAGTGAAGTCACAGAAAGCTCTATGAAACACGGAGTCCGCTGACGTCTGGGTCTGACCTCTTCTTCTCTTGCCTTCTTTAGATAACAGCTCTTCTTGGTTTCTAGTAGATCTTTCCAGAAGATTTTTGTTTGGGTTCAGTCTTGAAGCAGCCCAGGCTGCCTACCAACTTGTGATCGTGCTGGGATTATAGGAGTATGCCACCACACCCAACTTTTCCAGAATTTCTTGGTGCAAATATCACTACCACTTTCCTCTTAGAATCTATTTATTTTGCATTTCTTTGTTTTGAGAAAACAGTTTTAGGCTCATGCAAATTGAAAAAGATGCAGTAGTCTCTAACGCAGCTCCACTTGCTCACGTGCACAGCCTGCCCTGCTTGGCTGCCGTGGTAAATCCACAGTGTGCTGCTCTACCCATGTGTGTCTGTGTAGTATATGCATGTGTGTGTGTCTGTGGGTGTGTATAGTATGGGTGTGTGTGCATGTGGTATGTGTCTGTATGTTGTATATGTGTACCTGAGTGTATACAGTGTCTGTGTGTGTCATGTGTATATTGTGTATGTGTGTCTGTGTTTATGGTATATATGTGATGAGTATGATTGTGATACATGTTTCCCTGTGTGACAAAAATATATATCCATGTAAGCGGGAGGTGATAAGAAGGTGTCCAGTGGCCTTCGCTATCACGCTTGGCCTTATTCCCTTGAGACGGGGTCTCTCTCTGAACCTGGAGCTCGGCCCCCAAGGATGCTGTCTTGCCACTCTGCGGGCACATGTTCTTTTTTTTTATTTTTTTTTTTTTTTTTTGTCGTTTTGTGAGACAGGTCCCCCTGTAGCCCCAGCTGTCCTGGAACTCACTCTGTAGACCAGGCTGGCCTTGAACTCACAAAGATCTGCCTGCCTCTGCCTCCCAAGTGCTAGGATTAAAGGCATGCACCACCATGCCTGGCTAGGGCACATGTTCTTACTGAGCCATCTCCCTAGCCCCACATTGTGCTCTTTCAAAGCTAGTGGGCTGGGCTGTGCCTGGTGGTGTATGTCTTTAATCCTAGTGTTTAATCCTAGCACTTGGGAGGCAGAGGCAGAGGCAGAGGCAGGCAGATCTCTGTGAGTTCAAGGCCATCTGGGGCTACAAGGAGACCCTGACTCAAAAAGATTAAAAAAAAAAAAGGTGCAGGGGGCTGGAAGCCGGGTGTGGTGGTGCACACTTTCATCCCAGCACTCGGGAGGCAGAGCCAGATAGATCTCTGTGAGTTCAAAGCCAGCCTGGTTTAAATAGCAAGTTCCAGGCCAGCTGTGGCTACAGGGAAACCCTATCTCAAAAATAACCATAAATAAATAAATAAATAAAATAAATATAATAAATAAATAAATAAATAAATAAAATAAATAAATAATAAATAACTGAGGCCTGTGCAGGCTGCAGCCTGTCTGTGGCTTGAGGTTGCTGTCTGCCTCATGAAGCAGAAGCAGAAGCTTCTGGGAGACCAAGTCCTTGCCTTCTTTGAAAAGTTTTCCTCTCCTACATAGAAAAAAAAAAAGAAAAGAAAAATAAATAAATTAAATAAATAAATAAATAAATAAATAAATAAATAAAATAGGGGACTGGAAAGATGGTTCATCAATAAAGAGCACTGGCTGGCTGTTCTTGCAGAGGACCTGGGTTTGATTCCCAGCAACCACATAGCAGCTAACAACTGTCCATATCTTCAGTTCAGGGGATTCAGTGCCTTCTTCATCTACTACCTAGACACAGCAGACATCGTTCGCTTATAGGATGGCAGATGTAGTGGCACACTGTGCCCATAGCTTGGTCTGTCGAGGCAGGTCTGGTGATTCCGAACAGGGCCAAATACTGTCTAGTCATTGACTTTACCAGCAGGACACCATGGAAAAGTAAAGGCTCTATAATATAGGGATGATCCTTTTCAACATTAACGGGTCTCTAGTTTTAATTTGAAGACTACCAGCTTAGACCCAAGTGTGTAGTGGACACGTCGTTTACTGCATAAGAGCATGCCCAGGACTCTGGAGGCAGAGCCAGCAGATCTCTATGAGAGTTTCAAGGGGCAGAAGCACAACACTTGACTCCTAACATATGGAATTAACCACCAGAACGACTCACCCGCTGGCGGCTATAGGAGACCCCATCTCAAAAAGAAAAGAGAGAGAGGAAGAGAGAGCAAAGCATAAAACACCAAAACACACATATACATACACATCACACCACACACACTCACACGCAGCACACATTTCGGGGCCTGCACACAGCACACACACACACCAAAAACCCCCAAAACCAAAAACCAAAACAAAAACCAAAACAGCCAACAAGTGGGCGCTCCGAGAGTAAGCATCGTCATGCAGCCCTTGCGAGAGAAGTCTATCACTTTTTGGGTATAGTTGTGGGTTTTTTGCAATGATGAGACCTAGAATTTGGCTCTCCAACTTCCTACCTGTGTGAACACTAGAGGGCTCTTTTCTAACGCTTTAAACAACTTGTTTCCCTAGCTAGCTTAACTATTGTCCAGGTGTGCACCGAGGGGGCCATTACCCAAAGCTGGAATGTGTTCTTCATTGGCCCTCTTTCCTTTAGAGCATTACATGGGGTTTCTGATGTGTTACAAACCTCCATGGCCTGTGAGGTCCTTATTCTGAGACATGGTGTAGATACCCCTGTGGTTTCGCGAAGTACTGAATTTAGACAAGTCGCCATAACACATTCAAAATCTGACACAATTAGTCTATTATTACTCAGAAATATGAATTCTTTTTTTTATAAAAAAAAAAAAAAAAAAAAAAAAAAAAAAAAAAACCCCTTTTTTTTTTTTTTCTTCTCTTTTTTTTGTCTCTCTTCTCGACGACGAATCACATTTAAGTCCGGCGTGTGGCCAATACCTTGTAATAAACTCGCAGTTTCAGTTCATCCTTTCTTTGTTTCTTTGATTTTTAAAGCCTGGAGGTCTTGTGCTATGTAGGCATAGGGTCTGGTCGCTTTGACCACTGCTTAAGTGTGTAACGCCTGCCCCTTGCGTTAACGCGCGTCCCCTAGGTCCATAGCTGTCCTGGACGACTCACGGAGTTATTAGAGTAGACATGGACACTCCTCAGTAAACATCGCTGGCCAGCCATGTATTTAGTCCCCGTATCTGCACACGTCTCTCAACACCACAACGTAAAGAGGTTCCTCCGTGGCCCTTCTCCAATGCTCCACCCTCATCCACCCATTGATGGCTCACACAACCCAGAGGCCTCATGTTCAATGTCATCGATTTGTGCCCTTGTGTCCATCACTCAGACGTTCTGAGCACGTCCTGCCCATCCGACTGTCACGGTTGTATGTTTAGGTTCGCTTGGGTTGGGGGATGGCACACCAGACCTGTCCTTATTGTTGGGTTCGTGATGTTACTGGTCATGATTGGCAGATGGACCTGTGTCCTGCTGTAAATACTATTGGTATTATGTATGAGATTCCAGGTGCCCAGTCAAGGTGGGTGGAGAAATCTAAGGGCGTATCCTTGTTTTTGCGTTTTTTTTTTTTGGGTTTTTTTTTTTTTTTCTCCCTTATTTTTTTGTCCCTTTTCTGTTGAGACAAGGGAATGAGACGGCGCGCTCTCCCTTGTTTAATGGTCCAATTCCAGCATAGTGGCCCTGGAGCTTCTACTTGTGAGGTAGATTACTTCACACCCTCGATTTACTTCTAGGCCTCCAAGATGCTAGGATTAAAGGATGTTTGCAGCTCGAGGTAATAAAAGGACTGAGCGGCTCCACGAGGGAAATTCTGATTAAGTCTGTTATATGTCCCCACCCACAGGCTGGTCTGCCCCAAAGGATCCACTACTTGGAATTAGGAGGAACAAAAACCTCTCTCAGTTTTTTTCTCTTAAAATTCTTATGTTTTATGTCCTCTCTTTTAGACGACAATGAGAACGGAGGAGGTGCGGTGCTCGGTCCAGAAACCCTTTGAGGGTAACAAATGGGCGGCAAGCTAGAGGCCCCTTGTGACAATTCTTCACTCCATTGTATTTTGGCATCTAGAGGGATGGTCGTTTGTGGAGCTGCCTGGAGCGAGGGAGTATGTCTGGCCTAAGACCTCTAGCTCGGCTCTTCCCTTGTTGGACCGTGACACTGATAAGAATATCATAAGCATGCGCCATAACCACTGGAGCACTACTCAGCCTTTGGCTGCCTACAATTTACTGACCTTGCGTGTGCACCTTTACGGTTACCTTTGATGGATCACTGGTTGGGGGTTATTCTTAAGTTGTTGATATGACCCTTGATCCTATCTCAAGTCCCGAAGCATATTATCTCTCTATTTTAGGCATCTTGACTAATTAGATTCAATTTTATATTTGTGTGCTACCTCCCGTTCTTCCTGAAAGGTTTTTAAGAAGCTAGAGACCACCTCCAATTGGGATGTAGTGATCCCCGGCCCACGAAATCACATACCGATCAAGGGAGAGAGAGGCAGTA
Organism: Rhizomys pruinosus; assembly: GCA_009823505.1. NCBI lineage: Eukaryota > Metazoa > Chordata > Mammalia > Rodentia > Spalacidae > Rhizomys > Rhizomys pruinosus. The sequence goes on from VZQC01009317.1 coordinate 267,054, forward strand.
TCTAATAACTTACACCCGGAGACTATCCCGTATAAAAGAGTACAAACAAAGTGTTCTGAAAGCCTGACGACCATCTTTGTGAACAACAAGATAAACTTCTAAAATATGAAGCAGTTCCACCCAAAGGGACTCAAAAACACTTAATGTTTCCTGGTTTTCCGCGTGTTGAGGCCCGTAGAATACCACCTATTAGATTTTTTCAAAAGAATCTTGATTGCCGAGCATTTAATAAAAACTAAAATACGTCCTTTTAGTATATTGTTGTCTCTTATCTCGTGGGTCATTTTAGTGTTCATTAGTAATAAGAGTTGTCTGTGTCTTTTGTTGTCTGTGTTTGTGGTGACCCGCGTAGTAGTGGTGGGGTGGGACCGATATGGAGGGTTTCAGGATTAGAGGGGGGTGTCTTAGATCTACACTCCGGCATTGCTCAGGGAGAGTTGAGCAAGGCTGGTATGTTAAGAGGGGGCCACCACAGGCACCAGTCCAAGGGGGGATCGCTCGGGTATACACGGGGAGAACCAGCTTGGCATTCACCTGAGACATCTTCCAGCGAACAGAATGGCAGTCAGTGAGTGGCCGGCTGTCACTTCCCTGCTTTGGATTGAACCGCCTCGTTATAAGGCCGAGTGAATAGCGATGAACCTGAGGGCTAACATAAACAAAAGGGAAAGTGAACATCTGCCGGCAACCATACATCTCTGCTCCCCAGGCCCCGCGAGTCCCTTCCCCTGGCTAACACGGGTTCCCCTTAAGACAACTTTTCTCGACTAGGTCAATGTGGCCACGCCTCGGTTGGGTTAAGAGGCTCCGCCTCGTCGAAGGCTGCTCAGACCGCCCTCATTCTATTCTCGTGCGTAATCCAGTTTCCTCACCTTCGATTAAAGATGGTAACAACCGTTTATATGCAGGTGTAGATAAGTTGTCTCAAGCTTCGTAAGTCATTGTGTGCGCCTTATTCCGCGGGGTCTTCGATAGAAATGTAAATTACCGCGACTTCTAGTTACATACTTGTATAATGGGGTATCTGTATAGGTAGGTATGACGCGAGGAGGGGCAGGGAGAGGTAGGCGAGGTGTCTCCGCCGGCGCCGGCGTCCTCGAGGGACGGACACCAGGTCCGCGCAGGTCCTGGTCGCTTAGCAAACCTCGGTCATATTTGCGACGCAGGGTGGTGCTGCTCAGGATCAGGTAAGCTTCGGAGATGCGGGAGAAGCGCTCGGCGGCCTCTGTGCTCCCAAAGTTACGATCTGGATGGTAAAGGAAGCTCTGCCTGTAAGGTTCACGGAGACGGGATTGATTGGAGGTATTGATTCCATCGCTTCTATGAAAGAGTTAACTGTCTTCGTTTGGAGGAGCCACGCGCACGCGCCAGAGGGGGACGCACCAAGCAGCTTAATTGAGGTAGTGAGCTCTAGTGCCGGGCCGAAATACGAGCTGTCACTCATGTCGGCGTGGAGCGTATTGTTTACAGCCGCATGGGCGGGCACGATCGACTTAGTCTCCACGAGCCACAGGGGTGTGAAATTCCTTCCGGCAATGTTCACCGCCAGCTCTCTCGCACCACCTGCCAACGAGGCCGAAGGGCAGGCACCGATGCTCAGCGGGGCCATGTTTTACAGTACTTCCGCTTCACGTTGCTAGGTTCTAATTGTTTTTTTTTTTTATTTCTTTTTTTATTTCTTTTTTCTTTCGCGGGCGTTGTCTTCAGATTGGCTGCTTCGCCATTTTTGGCGGTGCAGGGCCAAAAATGGTGGCGCCACGACATGACCAAATGGGAAGCAAGTGATCTCTAGGGCCGTGGCCCTCTATGTTAGCTATGACTCAACGTAGTAGGCAGGTCCGAAATAGAAGTTTAAGTCAACAGGACTGATGGGGGCATTTGATTGTACGTTCAAAATCCTTAAGTGCACGCGTTGGATCCCACGGCATAGCGTGAGGTCGGGGTTCCTAAGGAATGGCGGCTATTCGGAAGCCGGAGCACCCGAACCACAGCTGGACCGCCAAAGGGCGTGGCTCGATGCACCCTTGTCCACGGCGCCCTTACTGTTTCTAAAATGGAACTGGTTGTGGATTTCTTTCCCCCCACCGACCCCATATCGCACTCTTGTCTCTTTCTTCCTCCTTCACGAGACATGTGTTTTTCCTATGGAAAATTCTTCACCATAGCTGTAGAAATGCAGCGTCACGGCCGCGTGAAAGCTCTCGTTGCAGAAGCTTAGGAAAGATCAGGCATAAGATTGGTCAGGCCTTCGGGGGCGTCGGCATGCCCGGGTTCCCATGTGAGCCGGCCACTTGCCAGCGATGCCGTTTGGACCGTATGCATGTAGAATTTGGTGTGTGCGAGGAGGGGATAAGGAGAGAGACTTGGGGGTCGATGCTGGCGATTCCTGCCACGGTAAATGCGAAACCTATTAAAATATTCACCGTGAGGGAGAGCAGCTTAGATGCTTTTGCTCGAACCAATGGAGTGGTAATCCACTTTCAGTTTGGCACACGCTTAGGCTTTTACAAACGTGAAACGTGGCGTTTTTCAAAGTCTGCTAGTATGGAGGGCCGTACGCCAGGGCTTGCATCTCGGCTCACTGCCTTTCAATCCCCACAGTCTAGACTTTTGAGGAGTAGTTTACTTAAAGGAGGTATGATCATCTATGAGTCTTCAAAAGTACGTGTCTCAATAGACACTGCTGTATCACTCCATATTTGATAGTCGAGCCATTCCACGGCATTTATAGTATATCTATATATGTACTATTTTTTATGGTGGTTGGTAGTCGGGTCTGTGTTAATGGTGTAAGTGGGAGATCCGTGGGTGTGCTTGGTGTGCTTATTTGTGGATAGGGTCCCATGGCTTACTAGTACCACGAGAGCCAGAGGATGGCCCAACGAACAATTAAGAAAAAAAGGGCCGAGGACTAGTGTAAAGGAGGAGGGCAAGTCGCCTACGCATGAAGAGCCCGCCCCCACTCCCAGTATCCGTAGTCCTAGCAGAGTTTTGAGCGAGGAGTATGAGGAGCAAAGTTAGGGTGCGCGGCAGAAGACGTCGGTTCTAGAGGTACTGCGTCAGCCGCCCAGTATCACGAATTGGTTAATGGGCGCATTTTGTTTTTGATCCTATTGTATCTCCTCTGGGCTGCCGAGAACTAGGAGCGATGCACGTCTATAGTGCTCATTTTAAACTTAATCCTACGTCCGGAGCCAAGTACCGACATGTAATGTCTGGTTGCCCCTGGACACATTCTCTGCCTATGCGGGAGTACCTTCGCATGAAATATTTCGAGGACGTAGCGTGCGGTCGGGTGAGCTAATGAGTTCAAATATGTAGCGCGGACACTGGGCCTGTCAACTCTGATCCCTCATATTAGATATTGTTTTTCTTTGGTGCTTATTTATTTTCCATACTTTTTTTGTTTATGTCTTATATTTTTAATTTGTGTTCTTTTTCTTGTTGTCGTTATTTTTATTTTGGAATATGTGGGTTACGTGGTAATGTTAACTCTTCCTGCATGCAGGTCTGTGCACCTGAATCCTGNGGGGGTGGTCGGGGGTGGTGGTGGGGGGTGGGTGTGGCGGAGGGTGGGGGGGTGGGGGGGTGAGGGTATGGGGGGGGGGGGGGGGTGGGGTGGGGGGTGGGTTGGGTGTGGGGGGGGTGGTGTCGGGTGGATTTATGGGGATAATGGCGGGGGGGGGGGGGGGGGGGGGGGGGGTGGGGAGGGGTTAGTGAGGGTGAGGGGGTGGGGGGGCTGTGATGTGGTGAACATGTTGGAGGTCGCGGGGGCGGGTCCGGGGGCTTTTTGGAGAGACGGAAAAATATATATCCATGTAAGCGGGAGGTGATAAGAAGGTGTCCAGTGGCCTTCGGGCGGCACGGTGTTGTGCCGTTGGTGTGGACCCTTGAGACGGGGGGTCTCTCTCTAACCTGGAGCTCGCCCCCAAGGATCGGTCCTTGGCCACTCTGCGGGCACAAATGTTCTTTTTTTGTTTTTTTTTTTTTTTTGGTCTTGTTGAGCCAAGGCTCCCTGTAGCCCCAGCTGTCCTGGAACTACTCTGTAGACCAGGCTGGCCTTGAACTCACAAAGATCTGCCTGCCTCTGCGCCCAAGTCGAGGATTAAAGGCCATTGCACCACCATGCCTGGCTAGGGCACATGTTCTTACTGAGCCATCTCCCTAGCCAAGCCCCACATTGATGCTTTGTACAAAGCTAGTGGGGCGGGGGCTGTGCCTGGTGGTGTATGTCTTTATCCTGTGTTAATCCGAACATTGGGAGGCGAGGCAGAGGCAGAGGCAGGCAGATCTCTGTGGAGTGTCAAGGCATCTGGGGCTACAAGGAGACCCTGACTCAAAAAGATTAAAAAAAAAAAAGGTGCAAGGGGGCTTTGGAAGACGGGGGTGGTGGTGCACACTTTCACTTTCCAATCCCAGCACTCGGGAGGCAGAGCAGATAGATCTCTGTGAGTTCAAGCCAGCCTGTTTTAAATATAGGCAAGTTCCAGGCAAGCGTGTGCTACAGGCAAACCCATCCGTCAAAAATACCATAAATTAAATAAATAAAAATAAATAAATAATAATAAATCAATATCAAAAATAAAATAAATAAATAATAAATAAACTGAGGCCCTGTGGCAGGCTGCAGCATGTTCTGTGTGCTTGAGGTTGCTGTCTGCCTCATGAAGCAGAAGCAGAAGCTTCTGGGAGACCAAGTCCTTGCCTTCTTTGAAAAGTTTTCCTCTCCTACCCCATAGAAAAAAAAAAAGAAAGAAAAATAAATAAATTAAATAAATAATAAATAAATAAATAAATAAATAAAATAGGGGACTGGAAAGATGGTTTCATCATAAAGGAGCACGGCTGGCGTATCTTGCAGAGGACCGGGGTTGGATTCCCAGCAACCACATAGCAGTAACAACTGTCCATATCTTCAGTTCAGGGGATTCAGTGCCTTCTTCTTACCCACAGCAGACATTGCATGATGCAGATGCACTCATGCACATGCCGACAATGCACTTACACACATAAAAAGTAAACAATTTTTTAAAATTACGGGTCCTCTGCAAGAGCAGTCAGCACTCTTAACCGCTAGGCCATCTCTCCAGCCCAGAGAAGTCTTCACTTTTGGAGTGTGGTTTTGCAATGTATAGAATTCTCTATGTGCAGGTCTTTCTCTTCCTGCACTTTATTGTGTGAGCCCACTGCCTTCTGACCACTGGGTTTCTGATGTGTAATTGGCTGTGGGTCTTATTTAGGATCCTGTGTTCGTGATGAGTCATTCTGTCTTCTCAGAAGACTCTGGCCTTCTTTTTTTTTTTTTGTCTTTTCGAGACCGGGTGTCCCTGTAGCCCCTGTAGTCCCTGTAGACCAGCTGTCCTGGAACTCACATTGTAGACCAGGCTGGCCTTGAACTCACAAAGATCCGCCTGCCTCTGCCTCCTGCAGGTTGTTGTTGGTGCTTTGGTGTGGACCTCTTTGTGTCTGATGTTACTTGGAGTTTGCTGATATTTTGAATATGTAGATCCAGGTCCAAGTGGGATTAAGGCGTTTTGTTTTGTGGTTTTTTTTTTTTTTTTTTTTTTTTTTGTTGTCTTTTTTGAGACAGGGTCCCCTTTAGTCCAAGCTGGCCTGGACCCAGCTCACTTCTGTAGATCACCTGACTCTGCCTCCCAAGTGCTAGGATTAAAGGTGTGCGCCACCATGCCCGGCAAAAACTTTTTTTTTTTTTTTTGTCTTTTGAGACAGGGTCTCCCTGTAACCCCAGCTGGCCTGGAATTCTCTCTGTAGACCAGGCTGGCTTTGAGCTCACAGAGATCTGCCTGCCTCTGCCTCCTGAGTGCTAAGATTAAAGGCATGCGCCACCACACCTGGGCTTTAAGTCGTTTTTCTGCCATTGTGTCTTCATATATATATTTTTATTTTTCTCCTTTTTCTGAGATTCTACTTGATAGTGTCTCACACTAAAACCAAAGGGAAAAACAAACAACACAAAAAAACTTTAACCTTACAAACAGTGTTAGGTAGAATACATATTAAAAGAAATATTGCCAGCATTTAAACTAAATAGTTTTTAAATTTTACTTTTTAGTGTTTGTATGTGTGTGTGTCTGTGTGTGTGCCATGTGTGGGGGTGACCATGGAGGTCAGAAGAGGGTGTTAGATCTCATGGCACTAGAGTTACAGGCGGTTGTTAAGCCACCAGGCGTGGGTATTCAGAACCAGACTCAAGTCCCATGAAGAGTAGCAGGCTCTTTTAGCCACTGAGCCATCTCTCCGGCCCCTAAACTTCCATGTCATTAGTTTAAAAGAGGTGCTTCATGTAACCATTTCTGTCATTATTAGTACAAGTATTACATTTTCATTTGTATTTTTTTAAATATTTTAATTATTTTTAATTTTTTGTGTACGAGTGTATTGCCTGCATCTATGTAAGTACATCCATATTGTGCAATGCCTGTGGAGGTCAGAAGAGGGTGTTGGATCCCCTGAGTTATTTATGGACAGTTGTTACTGCCATGTGGGTGCTGGCAGCCAGTACACTCAACCACTCAGCCATGTTTCCAATCCCTCCATTAGTATTTTTTTTTTTTTTGGTCTTTTCGAGATTTTTGAGACAGGGTCTCCCCATAGCCCCAGCTGTCCTGGAACTCACTCTGAGACCAGGCTGGCCCTTGAACTCTACAGATCCGCTGCCTCTGCCTCCCAAGTGCTAGGATTAAAGGTGTGCGCCACCACAGCCCGGCCCTCCATTAGTATTTTTATTGTATATGAATCTGTTATATTTATTGCAAAGATTTATTAATTTATTTTTTATGTGTGTGTGTGTGTGTGTGTGTGTGTGGTGTGTGTGTGTGTGTATTTGAAGGGTCAGTAGGTGCCTTGGAGGCTGAAGAGGGCATCAGCTCCCTTGTAGTCAGAGTTACAGGCAGTTGTGGGGCTCCTGGTTTGAGTACGAGGAGCCAAATTGGGTCCTCTGCAAGAGCAGCAAGTGCTCTTAACTACTGAGATCTCTTTCGGCCCTCTATAATTTTTTTTCAATTTTTTTATTAATTTTATATTTCTGTATGTGTATGAATGCTTCTGTCGGCATGCAGGTCTGTGCACCTTGTCGTGCAATGCCGCGGAGTCAGAAGAGGTCGCGGGATTCCCCTGGAACTGGAGTTCTCCTGGAATTGGATTTTTTTTTTTTACATGCTCTGGCCATTTGGGTCCTGGGGATCGAACCGGGGTCCTCTGTAAGAGCGGTCCGGCGCTCTTAACCGCGAGGCCATCTCTCCAGCCCTCAGCCTCTATATTTTATTTTATGCACTCTCGCACATGTGTGTGCATGCGTACGTGCGTGTGTGTGTGTGTGTGTGTTGCTTTTTTGAGACGGGGTTGCAGCATGTAGGCCAGACTGTCCTGGAATTCACAGTCCTCCTGCCTTAGCTCTGAGGTGTTGGAATTAGATGCTTGCCCCACCACTCCTGAACTCCATGATGCTTATTTTTTTAATGTTCTTTTTTTTTTTCCCCTCCAGAAGGTTTGAAGTCTCAAGTTGCCCGCCACAGTCTAAACTATATACAAGAGATTGGAAGTGGCTGGTTTGGAAAGGTAAAGTTCTTCACTTTCATTTTCCCTGTCTCTTGATTGTATACGTTATCCTTTAAAGCTAATTAGAATTGTATCATGGGACATTCCATCTTCTCTGTTGATACTGCAGTGTGAGTAAGAGCAGTGCACAGCGCTGTGAGCTCCACCATGTTGGGTGTATAACTCTTGTTGGCTGTCTTAGTCCCTTCAGGCTGCTGTAACAAAATGCCATAAACTGGGTAGCTTTAGGCAGCGGGAATTTACTTCTTATAGTTCCGGAGACTAGGAATCCAAGAAGGTGCCAAGTGGTAGGGCATCTTGGAGAGTTTATAACTGTTACCTTGTCACTGTCTGCTGTGATGTGGATGTGGATGGAAGCCCTCTGGGATCTGTTTTTTTTTTTTTTTTTTTGTCTTTTTGAGACAGGGTCTCCCTTCCCTGTAGCTCTGGCTGTCCTGGAACTCACTTTGTAGACCAGGCTGGCCTTGAACTCCCAGAGATCCGCCTGCCTCTGCCTCCCAAGTGCTGGGATTAAAGGCGTGGCCACCACGCCTAGCAGACCCCCCCCCTTTTTTTAAATAAGCCTGTTTTATTATTTCAAGTGTTAATGATAAAAACAAATTTCAGTACAGCTGTTGCATTTGAAAAAGTATAGCAGCATATTATGTTTCTAGTCCAGTAAACAGATGGACCTGACCTGATGTCTTTAAATGACATAGCAATTTAGTGGGGTTTTGTTTTGTTGTTGTTGTTTAGTGGGGGTTTTTGTTTGTTCGGTTGGTTGGTTGTTTTTTTGTTTTTGAGACGGATTCTCACTGTGTAGCCCTGGGTGGCCTGGACCTCACAGAGACCCACCTGCTTCTGCCTCCAGAGTGCTCAGATTCTTACCTGGCGAGACCCTTTCTATAAGGCCACTGATCCTGCTCCTAAAAAGCCCCATCTCCTACTTGTTACATTGGTGGTCAGGTGTCAGCATTGTGAGTGATGGAGGGGACAGCCGTTTACACCTCAGCAAAAATCTTTATAATTGTTAGCTTAAAAAAAGCACTTGTGCCTTCTCAAGTTAAATTGCTTGTTCTCTCCCTTCTCCCTCTCTCTGCCCTCCTCTTATTTCACCCAAACCACTTTGGAAGTGTAGCTAATGATAATGAATCTACCCAGAGACTGATTAACTAGGGAACACAGTCACAGAATGCCCAGGGTGGTCATGTAGCAGGCCAAGGGCGCAAAGGGCAGTGGATTAGAGGGCTGCTGTAAGCACAAGGTTAGATCCAGCGGACACTTGAACCTGATTGGAGGAGGTATGATAGGTGTCGGGGTCTAGGGTGGATCTTCAGATGGAAGATCAATTCTGCTTTGCATGGTAGTGATGTAGAATTGAGGGAGAGTGCAGTTGGGGGTGACGGAGTCAGCCTTATTTCCTGGGAGGATGGAGTTGCCCTCAGCTGGAACTTGAAGACCATCGGAGAAGCAGTGGCAGAAGAGGGGTTGGGCATTTCCTCTCGGTGCACAGGTCTGGGGCGATGCTGCATAACTCAAGTGGTAGTGTGGGTGGACAACCAGAAATACCAATCCAGAGTTGAGAGAGCAGTTGCAGCCTGAAGATAGAAATTTGGGAGGCCATGTGTGTTGGTGCATACCTTTGATCCCAGCACTTGGGAGGCAGAGGCAGGTGGATCTCTTTGAGGCCAGCCAGTGCTACATGATGACACCTTGTCTTAAAACAAAACCAACAACAACAAAAATGGGGGCTGGAGAGATGGCTTAGTAGATAAGAGCATTGACTGCTCTTGCAGAAGACCAGGGTTCCATTTACTGGTACACTTATATAATGCAGGCAAAATACTCAGATACATAAATTAAAAATAAAATCTTTATTCCCACCCCCCCAAAAAAGGAGAAGGGTATAGATGGTGTCTTAGTTTGTCTTCCATTGCTGTGACAAAACACTCTGACCGACACCAACTTGGGGAAGAAAGGGTTTATTCAGCTCACATCTCCTGGGTCACAGTTCATCACTCAGGGAACCCAAGGCAGGAGCTCAGGGCAGGAACCTGGAAGCAGGAGCTGAAGCACAGGCCATGGAGGAATGCTGTTCACTGGCTTGCTCCCGTCTCATGCCCAGCCCGCCTTCTTATACTGTACACACAACCTGCCCAGAGTGGCACTACTCATTGTGGGCTGGGCCCTCCCACATTGCGCGACAATCAAGACAATACTCCACAGCTGTGGCCACAGGCCAATCCAATGGAGCCAGTTCCCCAACTGAGGCTCCCCCAACCCAATTGTGTCAAGTTGACACTAAAGCTATCCAGCACAGATGGGATTTAGAGGAATAAAGTCATAAAGAATTTCAAAATGGGGCAGCTGAGAGATGGCTCAGTGTTGAGGGACCATGCCTCAACATAGATGAAGAATGAGAGTAAAATACTCAACCTTGACCTCTGTCCTCTTTGTAGGCATGTGCATGGGCCAGCACTTCTGCACTGGTGCCCATACACCACACACACACACACACACACACACACACACACACACACACACACACAGCAATTATTTTTTGTTTGTTTTGAGACAGTCTCACTGTGGCAGCTCCAGCTGGCTGTGAACTCACTGTGTAGCCCTGGCTAGCCTCAGTCTCACAGAGATCTACCTGTCTCTGCCTCCTAAGCCTGGCCTAAAGATTACTTTTAATAATAATAAAAAAGTAGAGGGCCGGACATGGTGGCACAAGCCTTTAATCCTAGCACTTGGGAGGCAGAGGCAGGCGGATTTCTGTGAGTTCAAGGTCAGCCTGGTCTACATAGTGAGTTCCAGAACAGCTGAGGCTACATGGAGACCCTGTCTCAAAAAGACCAAAATAATAATAATTTTTTGATCTTTTTGAGACAGGGTCTCCATGTAGCCCCAGCTGGCCTGGAACTCACTCTGTAGACCAGGCTGGCCTTGAACTCACAAAGATCTGCCTGCCTCTGCCTCCCAAGTGCTAGGATCAAAGGCGTGGGCCACCATGCCCGGCTAATAATAAATTTTCTTTTTTAAAGTAGAAAACTGGAGTAATAGCTATATGGGGATGTTTTGAGAGGCTAAGAAATTGTTAAAAAAAAAAGAAATTGTTTGAGGATGTACTTTAGTTAGTTAACTGATTAATTAATTAATTAATCATATTTGTTAATTTACCTGTGTGATGGGTGCATACATGTTAATTTATCTGTATGGTAGATACATACATGTTGTTAATTTATCTGTGTGGTGGGTGCATGCATGTTGTGCTCGCCTTCCACCACGTGGCTTTCAAGGACTGATCTCAGTCCATCAGGCTTTGCAGCAAGTCCATTTATCCACTGAGCCGTCTTTCTGGCCCTAATTACTTTTTTTTTTTAAGATGGAGTCTTAGTGTGTAGCTCAGGCTGGCTTTGAGCCTGTACATGACCCTCCCCTCCTTTCTCAGCTTCCTGAGTGCTGGGATGACAGGGTGTTCCCCACCTGACTGTGCTTTATTTTTGTAGGATTCAAAGCCATTTCAGCCTGTTTAGGTGTATGGGGAGCCACTGAGGAGAGTACAAGAGAGAAGGGGCAGTTGTAGGAGCAAAGTCCTTGGCGAGCCAGAGGTCAGGGGTCAGCAGCACAGTTGGAGATTAGTTTTTAGTAGCAGAGGCCGGTGTCTCTTGAAATGGGGCCACAGCAGGTGTGGATACAGGTGTGGCTGCACTTTAGAGGTGTTGAAATGAAGACTTCTGGTGGTGTCAGTGAAGAGGCTGCTTCCTCCCTCACGAGGGGAGCAGGGAAAAGATGTGCTGGAGTTTGAATAGGAGGTGTGAGACCCTTCTGGGAACGTGGACCAGCAGCTAGGGAGATGTGGGAGGATGGTGGGCAGCACGCAGGGATCCCGCAGATTGAAAGGAGAGCAGTCACCAATCAGGTAGTCTTCTCGCCTTTTGATGTTTATTATACGCTGGTAGTTGAATTTAACAAGCACTGGGGGTTGGCTAAGCTAATCCATTTTAGAAAGGGGACAAAGGGTTAGTGATGGGGGGTTGTGACTGGTGGGAAAGCCATAACATTCGTAGATTGTCCAGGTTAGTTGCCCCCTTGTAGGCAGGGTAGGGTTAGAGTGCTGGCTTAAGTAAGTCTGAAATAAAGAGACTGCTGGGAAAGTAGGTGTCAGAGTTCAGGGGTTGGAATGTGAGGTATCATTTGCTAGGTTGAGATCCGTGGAAATAAGCACTAGATTGGAGGGAAGATGTTTGGAACTGAGATAAAAGGATGCAAAGGTCTGCAGTTGGGACAATGCTTCAGCAAGTAAGAACGCTCGCTGCAGAAGCGTGAGGACCAGAATTTGATCTTAGCACCCATGTGACAAGCCAGGCATGGTCTTATTCACACGTGTAACCCCACCACCAAAGGGGGAGGAGACAGGAGGACCAGGGGTCCTTACTGGCCACCAGCCTAGCCAGGGTAGACCCCGTCTGTAAAGAATAAGTAGTGATAGAGGGAAATACCCTCATGGCCTCTGCCCAAGTACAGGCACAGAACCTGTGCACATGCATGCACATACACACACACACACACACACACACACACACACACACACACGAAATGGAAAGGTTGCTGGATCACAGCACTCAGTAGGTTGTGACAGAAGAATCAGAAGTTCAAGGCTAGCCTGTGCTACTTTAGCAAACTCAAAGCCAACCTGGGCTGCATGAAACCCTGAGCATATCTCAAAAAATGCGAAAAAATATGCATGTGGTGGTACATGCCTGTAATCTTAGTACTCAGGAGGTAGAAGCAGGAGGATTGGGAGTTTAAGGCCAGCCTGGGCTACATGAGACCTGTCTCAAACTGAGAGAGAGAAGAGAGAGGAGAGAGAGAGAGGGGAGAAAAGGCTCATGAGATGTCTTAGAGAGAGAGAGAGAGAGCAGGCTCATGAGATGTCTTGCCACCAAGCCTGATGGTGAGTTCAAGCCTCAGAACCCACAAGATAGGAGAGAATGTTATACCACCAGTTCTTTGTCCTCCAAACATGCTATCTCCTCTCTCTCTCTCTCTCTCTCTCTCTCTCTCTCTCTCTCTCTCAATGCTTAAATTAAGGAGGGGTAATGTCAAGGTTGGTATGGTCTCTGGAGATATTGAACACAGAGAAGGTGATGGTGGAAAACCAAGCCAGGGGGTTGCATTAAACCACTGTTGTTCCTCCCTCTTTGGAGGTGATGGGCGCGCGTGCACGTGCGCTCGCGAGCACACACACACTATTAGTTAATATTCAGACTTTCTTGGTTTCTTCCCTGTTCTGCTTTAGATTCTTAACAAACATTTAGTTCTGTTCAGGTTTTTTCCTCTTAATTCTGCGGAATTAAAATTAATCAACTTTATAAGAATATAAAAAGTGACTTTTCTGGAGGCTAGATAGATGACTCAACTATTAAGAGAATGCTCTTGGAGAGGACCTGGGTTCGAGTTCCAGCACCCAAGGACCCATGTACCTACATGGAAGCTAACAACCTGTAACTCCAGTTCCAGGAGATCTGATGCACGACACAGGTGTGCTTAACACACAGGCAGGCAGTACACTCATACGCATAAAAAATAGAAGTAAAATAAACAAAATATTTTTAAAATGTATTTAAGCCGGGTGTGGTGGCACAAGCCTTTAATCCTAGCACTTGGGAGGCAGAGGGAGAGGCAGGCGAATCTTTGTGAGTTCGAGGCCAGCCTGGTCTACAGAGTAAGTTCCAGGACAGCTGGGGCTACAGGGAGACCCTGTCTAGAAAAGACCGGAAAAAACAAAAACAAAACCCAAATGTATTTTTAAAATGACTTTTGGGGCCAGGCATGGCGGCACATGCCTTTAATCTCAGCAGTGGGAGGCCAAGGCAGGTGGATCTCTTTGAGGCCAGACCAGTCCACATAGTGAGTTCCAGGCCATCTGGGGCTACAGAGAGAACCTGTCTAAAAAAAAACCAAACAAAGAAAAACAAAACAAAACATAACATAAAGACTTTTCTTTTTTGTGCACATGTGGTGTCTGTTTTCGTGTTTGGGAGAGCAGAGATGGATGTCGGTGTCTTCTTCACTTGCTTCCTACCTTATTTTGGAAGGCAGAGGCTCTCACTGAACCTGGCACTCTCTATCTTCTTAGGCTAGACTGGTTGACCAGCAGAGCCTAGAGAGCCCCATCTCTGCCCACCCCCATCCCCCACCCCTCCCCAGTGCTGGAATTGCAGGCACCGTGCTGCTGTGCCTAAGCTCTTGTACGAGTGCTGGGGATCTGAACACAGGTCCTCATGCTTGCAGAGTAAGTCCTTTGCCAACTGAGTCATCTGCTTAGCCCTCAAAAACTGTATCAGAAGGAAGTTGTTTGAGCTTGCTCACTCTCTAAATGGAGTCCTTTATTTGGTCACAGTTTGAGAAGAGACGTGTTAGGGAGTGTTTTTGTGCCATCCTGTACCTAACACTCCCCTGGTAGTGAGGTAGTAGGAGGCAACTCACTCTTGCCTCCTACTGTGTCTATCTCAGGAGTGGGTTTTTTGTTTTCTGGGTACTTTTTCGGTTTTTGGTTTTGTTTTGTTTTTTTTCCCCCTGCATGTTTTGGCTGAAGTTTTGGGACAAGTCAAAGGCCTGATGTCATCAGAATACCATAGATTTCTAAGTTCCTGTGTGGTGATTGCACCCTGACTGTTTGTTGGCTAACTTCCTTATGTGTGCAGCAGACCAGTAACAGCGTACCTGAAGTGCTCCTGGGTTATGTGTGAATTGAACTTACGAATCGCTCTGTTGTGATGTCATGATGTATGTCCATGAAAATATTTTCTTTTCTATTTTTTATTTTATTTTTTGATCTTTTTGAGACAGCTTCCCTATAGCCTCAGCTAGCCTGGAAATCACTATGTAGACCAGGCTGGTTTTGAACTCACAGAGATCTGTCTGCCTCCTGAGTTCTGGGATTAAAGAAATGAGCCAGCACACCTGGCTTATTTTTCTTTTCATCTGTGTGTGTGTGTGTGTGTGTGTGTGTGTGTGTGTGAAGGTGACTATGCCATTGTGTCTGGGTACCCTTGGAGGCCAGATTACTCCTGGAGCTGGGAACTGACATCAAGGTCTGTAAGAGCAGCCAGTGCTCTTAACTACTGAGCCACCTCTTCAGCCCCCCAAATACATTTTCAAATAAATAGAAAATAAATATGTATAAAACATACGAATGTTTAAATATCTGATGAATGGTTTAAAATGGCCCTTTTCCTATAGTGTTTACCCTTCCTTCCCTCCCTTCCTTCCCCTTATCTTTTCCTCCTTCCCTCTTCTTTCCCTTCTTTTTTCTCTTTTTCCTTTCCTTTGCATTTTCCTTCCTTTTCCTCATCTCTCCCTCCCTTCCTCTTTTGTTTTTCGTCAACCAGGTCTCTCTGTATAGGCCAGGCTAGCCCTTCATGACTTCTCCATCTTCTTGTTCCAGCCTCCCTACTGCTGGCTTGCAGGCATGTCCTACCATTCCCAGCAAAGGGTTTGGATTTTCTAAGCTGTGTCAGTTAATTTGTGGAGTGACAGTGGCCTAGTGGTCACTTGAAGTATACTTTATTAGTTTGATGAAAGTGACATGAAAACTGTTCTTTGCTTTTAGGTCCTCCTGGGAGAGATTTACACAGGCAGCAGTGTAGCCAGAGTCGTAGTGAAGGAGTTAAAAGCCAGCGCAAGCCCGAAGGAACAAGATGGTTTCTTGAAAAATGGAGAGCCTTACTAGTAAGTACACCTTGATGTGTCCTGCAGATGTGGTCTGTGCTTCTGGAGAGTCAATATTTAAAACTGCTTTGAGACTTTCTCACAGAAAACCAGAAGCTCATAAGACCCAGAGTCCATATTTCAGTTGAAAATTGCTTGTTCATTCTAAGAGCCCCAGAGTTGTCAGTTTTAATAAAGGACAGCAGAGCCGGGCGTGGTGGTCAGTGCCTTCAGTCCAAGTACTGGGCAGGCGGAGGCAGGTGGATCTAGGCCAGCCTGGTCTACATAGCCAGTTTTAGGCCATCCAGGGCTACATAATGACCATTTGAGGGGTGGGTATTAGGGTGGGGAGGTAGATTAAGCCACGGGGACATTGGACTATTATGTGATATTGTCCCAGATGGCCTACCTGATAGAGGGGGGATTGTGCTGAAATGCCTTAACAATGAGGGAGAAGTTCAGAGATTTGGAAAAGACCAGAAATTGTGCAAGTTCCAAACAGGACGAAGCTCAGTTCTGATAGCCAAGGACAATCAAAACCTCACGAGAGCAAGGAGAGGCATCACAAGGAGAAAGCGGCTGGCTGCCGGCAGAGTCCACACCAGTAGCCATCCAGGAGGAAGCGAAACTGGATTTCTCGAGTTATTAATAAACTACCACCACAACAAAACAACTGTGAGTTTCTATAGCTAGAGAAAATGTCCTTTGGAATGGGAGGGGACAGCAAGACATTCTCAGATGAAGGAAAACTAAGAGAATTTATTACCAGCAAGCTTATCTACCCTGTAAGAAAGAAGAAAGTTTTCTAAATGCACAAGAAATGAGAGAAGGAACCTCAGAATTGTAGAAAAGAAGAAATGAATGAGAGAGAGTACAGGTGACTCTCCTCAGGCTGGTGCAGTCTGAGACAAGCCCTGGAGCCAGCATCCATCATATGGTGGTGAGAAGCCGGATGCCTTTACCCCGGGATGGGACAGCACGTGCATGCTTGCTTTCACTACCACTGTTTAACGTAGCATCAGAAGTTCTAGAAAATACATCAAGAAAAGGAAATCTAGCATATAGACCTGAAAGGAAAGAAAAGATTTATTCATAGACAACATAATGGCTTACATAGCTAATGCCCAGGAGTTTATGAAAAAAAAATTTCTTAGAACAATTGCACGAGACCAGCAAGGTCTCAAGACATAAGATCCATGCGCAAAAGTCACTTGGGGCAAGGGATGTAGCTCAGTGGTCCTGTGCTTTCCTGGCATGCTGTGAACTTAATTTTCAGCACCATACATATATACACTATATATGGATTTTTCGTGTGGGGGGTGTTTTTAAAAAATACATTTTAGTCATTTATGCTTATATGATTGTTTTCCCTGCGTGTATGTAAGTGCACTTCATGCATGCCTGGTGCCACAGAGGCCAGGAGGGGGCATCGGATCCCCTGGAACTGGAATTAAAGATTGTGGTTAACTGTCATGTGGGTGCTGGGAACCAAACCTGAGTCCTCTGGAAGACCACCTGATAGTCTTCGCTACTATACCATCTCTCTAGCGCTGTGCCCCTCCTTTTAAAAAAAAAGAAAAAAGAAACCATCTCATTATGTATCACTGGCTGGCCTGGAACTCATTAGGTAGATCAGGCTGGCCTCAGACTCAGAGATCCACGTCTGGAAACAGCACTGCCTCCCATCAGCACTCTACCTCTCCAGTGCTGAAATTAAAGCTATCCCACCATGCTTGGCCAAAAAACCCCTAATTTGTATGTCGGTTAGATTGCAGAGTCAAGAGTGTTTATGATTAAACGATGGAACTTCAGTCAGTTTTATTTCTATAAAGTGGCAAGGAACATGTGAAGACCAAAATTTAAAACAGTAGTATTTGCATTTGCTCAAAAATTAGAAAATACTTAAGTATCTATCAAAAACTTACGTGCAAAAAAACTACAAGACGATAAAAGACATAGAAGATCTAAATAAGCCCAGGTGCCAGCCTGAACTGCCCTGGCTGATTGCAGCCATCCTGCCATGCCATACCCGGGTCCACCTCTCTTGCCAGGGGCGGGGCCTACAAGCAGCCACTGTATAGCACACCCACAGTTGGCCTGGCCATCATCACCCCACTGACAAGCTGGGCCGGTGGAGAGGGACTTGGCAATTGAGAGGGAGAGTGGGTAAAGAACCAAGATGGCAGTGGTGGCTCTGAGCAAAATACGACTCTGCTATGAGCAGGTGTCTCATCACTGCTAGTGGCTGCAAGACCTGGTAGTTCCCAAAAGCATCAGGAACCTGAGAAGCCTACAGATCGCAGTAGAGCTGCTGTGTGAGGCTGTGAAACCTCCCAACTGCCACTCAGAGAATCACGTTGGAGAGCTGGGAGCTAACTGCTGCCTGCTGTGAGGACCTAGCTTCTGCTTCTACTCACAGGAAAGCCCTGTGGGGAGTCAACCTACTGGAGAACACATTGGACCACAGTGGGGTGATTGTGCTGAATGAGACCCAGAAACAGTCAAAGTGTAGCCTGCAAAGTGGGCTTCAAATAACTGACTTTTGAGGAGGAAACCCTAGCATTTCTGATCTCTGGGGAGGAGAGACTTTCCTCCTTGACAGTCCTAGGCAGTGTGTAGGAGAAACAGAACAGTTGTGAAAATTCCATTCCAAGAAACCTGGGCATATTCTGACCCAAACCATATACAGAGGAAAGGGAGTGGGCCCTTACTTCGGCCCATCTTGTGTGTAAGAATTACAGAGCACTGACATTCTAGTGAGATGTGAGCTCCCTGGCACCCAGTTTAGATGTGTTGTATAAGGTAGAGGGGGCTTTCAGTGCTAACAGAGGACATGAAGTGGGGTAGGGGTGGGGGATAAGCATAGACATGGGGGAGGGGGCCTAAATATAATCAAAATACATTGTATGAGAAATAATGTTTGGCTGGGTGCGGTGGTGCACACCTTTAATCCTAGCACTTGGGAGGCAGAGGCAGGCGGATCTTTGTGAGTTCAAGGCCAGCCTGGTCTACATAGGGAGTTCCAGGACAGCCGGAGCTACAGGGAGACCCTGTCTCAAAAAGACCAAAAAAAAAAAAAGTTTTTAAATGGTAAATAAACTTTTTAAAAGATCTAAGTAAATGATGGAACATACCATCTTGATAGATTGGAAGGCTCAATTGATGTTGTTAAGTTATGACCTTCCCAAATGATTTATACGTGACTTCATTTCCTATCAAAGTCCTAGTGTGATTCTTACACTGTTCTTTCCAGCAGTGGATAAAAATAAAATTGGAAAGGCATACAGAAGGTCGACATGGACCTGTGCACAGGATGATACATAATTTTATTTTTAAAAAATAGAAAGGGAACAATGCTGGGCATGGTGGCACATGCCTTTAATCCTAGCACTTGGGAAGCAGAGGCAGGTGGATCTTTGTGAGTTCTAGGCCAGCTGGGACTATAGGGAGACCCTGTCTCAAAAAGAAAAAAGAAGGGGCAAATGGTTATAAAGTTTATATGGAAAAGCAAAGGAGCTAGCTTGTTGACTTGGTAATTTATTTGCCTCCTTTTGTTAAGATTTTTTTTCTTAAATAATTTTTATTTATTATTTTTATTTTATGTGTATATTTCCTGCATGTATATAAGAGCACTCATGTCCTGCAATGCCCATGGAGATCAGAAGAGGGTGTTGGATCCCCTGGAACTGGAGTTATGGATGGTTGTTAGTTGCCATGTGGATGTTGGGAATTGAGCCTGGGTCCTCTGCAAAAACATCTAGTACTTTTAACTACTGAACCATCTCTCTAGCCCCAAGATTTAAGTGTTGCCTCAAAATATTTATATCTAAACTTAAATGACTAAAAATAAAGATTGTTATGTTTGGAGTTCTTTACCCTGTGAAAATACCTACTTGATGGGCTATGAATGATGTAATCATTAGCTCACTTAGTTTTACATTTGTGGAGCACAATCTTTTTTTTTTTTTTTTTTTTTTTAAATTTTATTTATTTCTGTATGTGTATGAATGTACTGTCTGCATGCAGGTCTGTGCACCCGTGTCGTGCAATGCTGCGGAGGTCAGAAGAGGGTCTCAGATTCCCCTGGAACTGGAGTTCTCCTGGAATTGGAGTTTCAGATGGTTTTCGGCCGCCATGTGGGTGCTGGGGATCGAACCCGGGTCCTCTGCAAGAGCGGTCGGCGCTCTTAACCGCTAGGCCATCTCTCCAGCCCGGAGCACAATCTTAACACATTGTGTTGAAATCATCATGAATGTTAAAATTGAATTGCTGGTATATTTCTTGATGAACAATGTTACTGGGACTTATTTTTTTCTAGTATTCTTCAGCATCCAAATATTCTCCAGTGTGTTGGACAGTGTGTAGAAGCAATCCCTTACCTTCTGGTGTTCGAGTTCTGTGACTTGGTAAGTTTTTGGCAGAGATTCAAGTTGAAGTATTTGAAGCATTATTTCTTGGGTTTGGAACTGCTTTACCGTCTCTTACCCATTTGATGAACTTCGTCATTGGCACCTGTATAGCTCTTTATACCCAGACTCTGAGCTGAGTTCGTTCTTTTCACCCTCTGAATTAGATCTAGTATTTGTCCATACTATACATATGATGGAAGGAGGGCTAGGGGACTTTAAGCAAATATTTTGTAGCACATACATGGGTGAGCCAGAGCATGGATGCACCATGCCCTGCGTGAGAGCTGGAGGTCACTGCTTCAGCTGGGCATTTTGAAACGGAATTTTCCCCATTGAGGGAGCCCAAGAGAACTCCTTACCATACAGTATCCCACTTATTTGAATTATTATTTTTTGCTTATGTGTCAGGTTGGGGGAGATGTACATAGACATATTCACCTGCATGTGTTTGGACGTGGTACAGGTGCATGTGCATGTGTGTGCGTGCATGTGGAGGCCCCAAGGTTGACATTGGTTATTTTCTTCAGTCACTCTCAAAAATCATATTCATTGAGGCAAAGTCTCTTGATGAACCCGGAGCTCTCTCATAAGGCTAGTTGAACACGCCAGCTTGCTCGGGGCTCCTGTCTCCACTTTCCAAAGGTGAAATTTCCACAGGCTGCCTTACCCACTACCCACATCCCAGCACCCCCAGGGTGGTCAACAGCCATCTGTTCCTTCAGTTCCAGGGGATCCAACAGCCTCTTCTGCCCTCCATGGACATTGCACACATGCAGGCAAAACACTCATATACATGAAATAAAAATAAATTATTTTTATTATTATTATTTTTTTTGGTCTTTTTGAGACAGGGTCTCCCTGTAGCTCTGACTGTCCTGGAACTCACTTTGTATACCAGGCTGGTCTTGAGCTCAAAGAGATCCGCCTGCTTCTGCCTCCCAAGCGCTAGGATTAAAGGCGTGCGCCACCATGCCCGGCAAATATTTAATTTTTAAAGCCTTTTTTTCTTTTTTTGAGACAGGGTCTCCTTTTAGTCCCAGCTGGCCTGGAGCTCACTCTGTAGACCAGGATGGCCTTGAACTCACAGAGATCTGCCTGCCTCTGCCTCCCGAGTACTGGGATTAAAGGCCTGCGCCACCACACCCAGCTTAAAGCCTATATTTTTTTTTTTTAGCACATAATTATGGCCTTGAACTCACAGAGATCTGCCTGCGTCTGCCTCCCGAGTGCTGGGATTAAAGGCCTGCGCCACCACACCCAGCTTAAAGCCTTTTTTTTTTTTTTTAAGCACATAATTATTTTCCAAAAACAGTGGTAAGGGCATAGTTGAATTTGCTAGATTTTAATTGATTTCTCTTCATCATCTTGAGTTTTCAGAACTAAAACTTCCTTAGATGTGGACAGAAATGTGAGTACCCCCAGAATAAACCCCCAATTCACTCAGCAAATTCTTCTGCTAAAATAGAGAATGCAATAAACATTGTACATTTTTGCTTTAACTCCTAAATGTGGTTCAGATATTTCTCTCTTTTTCAGAGGAGGTTAGTTCCCAAGGAAAGTTAGTAAGCTTGATATATTAGTGCTGGTTGGATTATATCATAGTACGACCGCTATGATAGATCCCTGTGACTTGGTTATACAGCAAAAGAAGTTCTCACTTATATGTTGACTTTGGGACAGCCACAGCCATCTTCAGTTCATTTATCTCTCCTCTAGCATCAGGATTTTGTGTCTATAAATGCTTGTATACATGCACATACACATAGAGAAGCCAGTCTTCTGGCATTATTTCATACCATGTTTTATAGTGGGCTTCTGGGTCAAGTTTATGACATTGCCCCCCACCCCAGGCATAGGGAGATGGCTCAGTGGATAAGAGCCATGTACAAGCATGA
This sequence comes from Rhizomys pruinosus, assembly GCA_009823505.1. Taxonomy (NCBI): domain Eukaryota; kingdom Metazoa; phylum Chordata; class Mammalia; order Rodentia; family Spalacidae; genus Rhizomys; species Rhizomys pruinosus. The sequence continues at coordinate 288,631 of VZQC01009317.1, forward strand.
AAACCTGAGTTCCAATCTCCAGCATCCCTGTAAAACACCAGGCACAGCAGTTCACTGTTGGGCCAAAACAGAAGGATCGATGGGACTCCTAAACTAACTGCCAACCTAGACCAAAACCAGTGAGCTCCAGGCTCAGTGAGAGACCGACAGAATCTCTGGAAATAAGGTGTATGGCAGTAGAAGAGGGTACTTGGCAGGCACATACAGCCTGCACATACATGTGCAATATGTGCAAACACCACACACATAAAACAAGGTCTCTAACTCTTACTAGCTTTATTTTTCCTTACACCTCTGGTGGATTTCCATCACGCTTCTGGATGCCGTGTGTGAGAAATACAGATTAAACTCGCATGGCTTATAGTAATTTGCACTTTCTGTCACTGTGAAAGGGTCCCCTTGAGTTTAAATGATAAAGTCATATGGCCGGCTTTCTGTTAGCCAGAAGTCAGCTCTTTTGGTCAGGTGTATCTTACTCATTTATTCTTTTTACTCATTTAAGTTTCTTATAAATAGTTTGTTCTTGAATCGTTTGTTAATCTGGCAGTCTTCCTCACTGAAAATGGAAAATGGTGGTCCATTAAATCACTAAGTTTATCCTAGTTAGTGAGGCATTTGGAAGATTCTCTTTTTTGTTTTCTCCTTTCTTTTGGATCCTTAGTTCTTTTATCTGTTTTCCGTCTTTTAGTTTGAATTTAGCTGCTTCTTCCTAACATGGTCATTGACTTCAGTGCCAGTATTACTGAGCAAAAAGGTATACCACTGAGGTATCTGCATGCCTGAATGGGAGGGAATAGGCCTACTCATCAGAAGTCCACTCCTATGATGGCTAAGTGGGCAAAAGCACTTGCTATGTAAGCGTGAGAACCTTACAGAGTTCAGATCTCCAGAATTCATATTATAGCTAGACCTGATATCATGCTCCTTCAGGGAGATGGGAGATGGAGACAGGAGAATCCCTAGAAGCTGTGGGCCAGCCAGCCTGGCATATGCAGTGGTGAACAAGAGATCCTGTCTCAAAGTAGAAGGCAGGGGCGACACCTGAGGAAAAGCCCAGTCGTTGCTTGGTATGGGCAGTCTCATACCATGATTTAAGGCTGTTCACTCAGGGTCCCACCAGTCGGATAAAGTCACATTAGTCCCTATGAGCCAGCTTTGTGCTCAGCTTTTTGAGCCCAGAAAACCTTACAGGGGATAGGTTCTCAAGGAGCAAAGACTGGGGCCCTTCCTGGGTTGCCAGCCCTGAAGTCTAGTTACTCTGAACTCAGAGAGTGGTCATGTGGAGCCTACCTGCACAGACTACAGAGATGTTCTCTAGGCCCACTAGGGCCCCAAGTGGACACAGAGTCCCTGCCAGCTTGCCAGCAGCCTGCACAGAAACAGGCCATCCTGAGTACAGGAATGTAGTAATCCAGAGCAAAAGCCACCCTCTGGTCATGGCCCAGGGGACAGAGAGGGCAGTGGTCCCAAGCCTGGTCATAAGCCACTGCAGCCACAAAGAACTGACTGTCTCTACCTGCTCTTAGGTCACAAGTCCCTGAATGGGCACTGGCCTTTTCAGTCGTCACCAAACAGCATTCATGCCCAGTGATAAAATCTCCTGAATAGAAAAGAATTTTTTTTGCACTTACGTACTTCCATATCCAGTGACTGGCTGTTCTGTAAAAAGCCTGGGATTCTTCTGAAAAGGGATGACAACTCCACTGAGTGATTGGTACCTGCTCTGCAGAGACCAGATTATAATGCTGATCATGGTGGTGCTTAGGACACGACTTGATGACTGCAGGGTATTTTCTGAAACTGACCGTGTTGAATACATCATGCAGGATACCAAGACACTGAGAGCATTTGGATTAAAGATCACTCATCCAACAAAAATATACTGAATGTGTGTGGAGTGCATAGCTCTGTGCTTAGTGCTTGGGGATTTCAGAGGTTTCAAAACCACCCTGCCCAGTGTACTTGCAGTGCCTGGCCAGCTGCCTTTAGGTGATACTCCTGGCCTCTTTCAGCTTGAGATAAATACCAGAGAATTTTACCCATGAAATAGTGATGAAGGCATAAGGGCATTATTGGACATACATAAAGTATTTAATAATTGCGTGGGGGAGCCAGAGATGCTAGCTGTCTATCTCAACACTTCCCCACCTCCAGGGTTTTTTTTTTATTATTGATTGATTGAGTTTTATTTTATGTGTTCACCTGCACATATTTAAGTGCAGTGCTCAATGGGGGCCAGAAGAGGGCATCGGGTTCTCTGGAACTGGAGTTCATGGACAGTTGTGAGCTGCTACTGACCCATCTCTCCAGCACACCACCCCCCTTTTTTGAGATAGAGCATCTCTCTGAACCCAGAGCTTACCAGTTCAGCTATAGGGGATTGCCAGCGAGATGCAGGCACATGCAGCACTGGACTTTTTCTGTGGGTGCTAGGGATCCAAACTAAGGTCTTCAGCTTGTACAGCAAAGCACTTTCCCAGCTCAGCCCTCTCCTCAGCCCAGTAATTATTTTCATTTACTTTATAGAGTATAACCACTAATTAAAGGTTTGAGCAGCTAATGATAATGCTGCTGCTAAGACCCCAGCTACTCAACCTTAAACAGTCATGTGCTGAGAGAACAATTAAGATGAAAGGGTTTTATTTTATTTTTGTTGGTTTTAAGGTTTACTTATTTTTATGTGCATGAGTCTTTGCACTCTTGTATGTAACTGGACCACATGCAGTGCCCTTGAAGGTCAGAAGAGGTTGTTGGGTCCCCTGGAACTGGAGTTATGGATGGTTGTTACCTACCACATGGGTGTTGGGAACCAAACTTGGGTCCTCTATAACAGCAGCCAGTGCTCTTAACCACTGAGCCATCTATCCAACCCTGTTATTTTGTGTGTGTGTGTGTTGGGGGCCATGCATTTTTTTTAATTGAATTTTAGTGTATTTCATACATAGCATCTCAGTCAGTCTTTCTACCCCTTCTCCATTGGCCCCTCCCACAGCCCCCCCCTTGCTGGAATTCATACATTCTGTCATTTATGTTGAGGCCTATTGTGCCAAATTGATCTTCCTAGGCATTCCTCAGTGCAAGTCCATCCTCTGAGCTCTAAGCCTATTCAGTCTCTCTCACTTTAAGAAGGCCAGCTCTTCCTCACCCAACTATAATCAGCTGCCAATATTTCTTCAGCTGAGATTGGGTTCTGCTACCCATTTCCCCAGTTCCATGCTGGATTTTGTCTGGTTGAGCTTACATGGGTCTTGTACATGCTGACACCATTGCTGTAGGTTCATACAGGATCTCCCTATAACTCCAGCTGGGCTGTAACTTGCTGTGTAGACCAGGGTGGCCTCAGTCTCATAGAGATCTACCTGTCTTTTTATTTTAATTTAATTGTGTGTGTGTGTGTGTGTGTGTGTGTGGTGTGTATGAGAGAGAGAGTTTGTGATATTGGGGCACACACATGCCACAGCACACATACGGAGGTCAGAGCTGTTTCTGTCCTACTGTGTGGGTTCCAGATCATCAGACTTAACAACAAGCACCTTTACCAGATGAGCCATCTTGCTGTCTGTCCCTCTTTTTTTTTTTTTTTTTTTTTTTTAATGTCTTTTTGAGATAGGGTCTCCCTGTAGCCCCAGCTGTCCTAGAAATCACTATGTAGACCAGGCTGGCCTCAAACTCACAGAGATCCATCTGCCTCTGTCTCCCCCATGCTGGGATTAAAGGGATGCACCACCACGCTTGGCCTCTTTTGTTTTGGGGGTTTCATTATTGGGAATGCAACTAGGACCTTCGCACATGCTAGACAAATGACTTGGCACTGTTGATTTTGTAGAGAAGTATAGAAAATCAGACTGGGATCTTCAGGAAGTCCTCATCCAGAAGTAGCATTTACAGAGCAGTTGGATAGACTTTGTTATAGGAATGCCAAGCCTAGAAGCAGGGCATTGGCTGCCCAGATGACAGCTGTAGGTGATTGGGCCATGGAAATGTGGAAATGTGGGATAAAAGGCAGGGCTGAGGTGGGAGAGGCTGGCTAGACCTGCTGGGGAGGACCAGGTGGAAGGGTAGAGGTGGGAGATGAGCAAGCCGGAGACCAGGCTGCAAGCCAGGGTGATAGAGAAGTCTGCTTCCTCCCAACCACCTGTGCTTTCAGCTCCATCACTGCCTCAGTGCAGGGTGTAGTGTTGTCTTGGCCAGGCTGTGCCATTAAAGCAAGTGGATTTCCATGTTGCTGAGGATGACCTTGAGCTCCTGGTCTTCCTGTGTCTACTCCCTGGTTGCTGGGACCGAGACGTGTTGCCATGCCCAGTTTATGCAGTGCTGGGACTGGAACCCAGTGCTCAGTGCGTGTTACATGGGCACTCTACATGTTACATGGGCACTCTACTCACTTGAGCTACAGCCCCAGTCCAGAAAGTGTACTCAGGATGCAGGTGACAGAGGGCCATATATTGCTCTGTAGGAGTCATCTTTAGTCTTCTGAGGAGCAGGTGACTGTGTTTGTGGTCAGAGTTCAGGACACTATTCCTCCTTTCCTCAGTTGCTGATCTGATAGGCAGGCATAGGAAGGGAAGACCTCGGCTTAGTGCCACCCTCCATTGGGCACTGGGTTTTTGGTATCCACTTCAAGCATCTTTTCAACAGCCCACTGAGCTAGACAAAGGGACTTGCTCATGTGTCTAGCCCAGTACTGCACATCCTCAGCACCCTGCTTCCTTGTTGTCCTTTAGGCTTTGGGTTCATTGATTTGCCTGAGGACATGTAATTACTCCTGCCAACATGGGCATTTTAACTGGTGGTTTGATTATTTTGTGTCCTTTTATTATTTTTTAGAATTATTTTATTTCTATTTTTATGTGTGTGAGTATATTGTCTATATGTATGTAAGTGTACCTGTGTCATGCAATGTCTGTAGCGGTCAGAACTAGAGTTACAGGGGCTGGAGAGATGGCTCAGTGGTTAAGAGCACCGACTGCTCTTGCAGAGGACTTGGGTTCAATTCCCAACACCCACATGGTGGCTAAGAACGTCTTTAAGCCAGGCATAGTGGCGCATGCCTTTAATCCTAGCACTTGGGAGGAGAGGCAGGTGGATCTCTGTGAGTTCAAGGCTAGCCTGGTCTACAGAATGAGTTCCAGGACAGCTGGGGCTATAGAGAGACCCTGTCTAAAAAATAATAGTAATGATAATAAACATTTAGAAAAATAAATAAAAAGTAGAAACATAAATAAAAAGAACTGGAGTTACAGACAGTTGTTAGCTGGCATGTGTGTACTGGGAATTGAAACTGGGTCCTCTGCAAGAGCAGTCTATTCTCTTAACCTCTAAGCCATCTCTCTAGCACCCTTTTATTATTTTTTTAATTTATTGCACTTAAGTATTGTGTGTGTGCATGTGTGTATGCACAAGCTTGCCATGGTGTATAGGTGTAGGTCAGAGGACAGCTCGTAGGAGTTAGTTCGCTCCTTCTCTGTTTGGGGCCTGGAGCTTGAACTCGGGTTGTCAGACTTGGTGGGAGGTACCTTTAGATCAGGGGATTTGGGCTGGGGAGATGGCCTGGGAGTAAGATCACTTGCTGCACAAACATGAGGACCTGAGTTCAAATCCTTGAGGTAAAAAGAAAGCCAAGTATGGCCACACGTGCCTGTAACCCCTGTTCTGTGTGGGGTAGAGACGGGACTGTCACCGGAGCTGCTGGCTGCCAGCCTAGCTCCAGGTTCAAGGAAAGAAGACAGAGAGTGTGGAGCAGGACACTTGGCTTCCTCCTCCGGCCTCCAGAAGTACACACAGCACACGTGCATTCAGTGGCCACACACAGCAGAACAGGTGGTGTATTGCTTGTCTGTGGGAAGGCTCCTCATTGGAATTCCCCTTCTGAACCAAAAATGCCCAGTTAGTAACTCTCATAACTACAGTTATTAAGTAAGTGCTGCGTACCAAAGGCCTCGCACTCCCTTAGGAGCCTGTGAGGTACAATGAGGACATAGAATCACCATGAAACAGGCCAGAGGAACAAGCAGGTGGCTGTTGTCCCTGGCTCAGCACTAGCAGAGTGGATGCTTATACTGAATGATGGCACCTGGGCCATGAGCCTTGGTTGTGAGCATGGGGCACCTGGACAGGGAAGACCTAGTTCCATGGGACACTGCGGCCTTCCCATCGATGGCTGCTGCCTGGGACAGCTCACTCCAGTGCTTCTCATCTCCCCAGCTCTGACGCTCTGCCCAGCCCACTTCCTGTGCCCATTGTGGCCCCTCCTGTATGATTTGAGTGCTGTTGCTAGAAAATGGGAACTTCGGTATGTGACTTGATGGTCTGTGTGGAAGGACACTGGTCATCTCTGGGGATGTGGCTTCTAAGGGCACAGACTGCACTGAGTCGCTTCTGCAGTAACCCAGATGCCCAGTGCCCAAAGTAAAGTCTGTACTGTTTTGCCATACAGTGGCAAAAATTACAGTTAGAAAAATCAGTTAGATGAGATTTGGAACATTTGGGGTAGTGTGGCCATAGACTAGAAAAATCAGGTCTTTTTTTCATATTTAAAGTGTATAATTAATTTTTATTATAGATTCAAACTTCACTGAAAATACGTAAAATCTAAACATTTTAAAATGCATTACCACATGAATAGAAAAATATTCTGTAATCCAAGGACTATTAATTCATACCTCAGTAAATCATAAAATAAAAATAAAACAGTAAGCAAAAGCAGTCTAACATATATTGCTAAGATTCAGGATTAAATCTAGAAATTTTTTTTGAACTTTTTTTTTTAATTCTTTAAAAAATTTTTTTTCCTGTATGTGTATGAATGTACTGTCTGCATGCACGTTTGTGCACCCGTGTTGTGCAGTGCTGCGGAGGTCAGAAGAGGGTCTCAGATTCCCCTGGAACTGGAGTTCTCCTGGAATTGGAGTTTCAGATGGTTCTTAGCTGCCATGTGGGTGCTTGGGATCGAACCTGGGTCCTCTGTAAGAGCAGTCGGTGCTCTTAACCTCTAGGCCATCTCTCCAGCCCTTAAATCTAGAATTTTTAAATGTTATCTTTCTTTCTTTTTTTTTCCTGGTCTTTTTGAGACAGGGTCTCTCTTTAGTCCCAGCTGACCTGGAGCTCACTCTGTAGACCAGGCTGGCCTTGAACTCACAGAGATCCGCCTGCCTCTGCCTCTTGAGTGCTGGGATTAAAGCTGTGTGCCACCACGCCCGGCTGTTATCTTACTTTCTTAAACAGTAAAGTAGCCAGCCCTGTAGCTCATTGGAAGAGCACTTGCCTAGCATGCATGAGGCCCGAGGTTCAACCTCTAACACGGAAGAAAAGAGTTAGCAGAGTATGGTAATCTCAGTACTTGAGAGTTAGAAGCAGGAAGATCAGAAGTTCAAGTTTCTCCTTGGTGTATATTGTGCTCCAGGGCAGCCTGATGTGTGAAACAGCCTTATAAGATAAAAATGAAAGGTGGCTACGGTGGCTCAGGCCTGTGATCCCAGCACTTGGGAGGCTGAGGCAGGGAGGCTACCTGCACACCACACAGGGAGTTCTAGGCCAGGCTATGCTACAGGAGGCTGAGGCAGGGAAGCTACCTGCATACCACACAGGGAGTTCTAGGCCAGGCTATGTTACAGGAGGCTGAGGCAGGGAGGCTACACACAGGGAGTTCTAGGTCAGGCTATGCTACAAAGTGAGACCCTGTTTCAAAAAAAATTTTTTTTAATAAAATAGACCATTTTCCCAGGTTGGCTGTCTTCTGTGAATTTTAATATACAGAGTAATGAAGTAATAAAATAAAAGTCCCCAATAAAATATGAAATTACAGGTTTATTCCTAAGTTCATTATCATTATAGACTATTAATGAACTGCTGGGGTGGTGTGGCTTGGGAATATGGTTGACCTGGCTTGAACTTGGGCCACATCATTTAGAGTTTCTCCAACTGCTTTTCTTCTTTCTCCCACTCAGTGAGCAGATATGTTCTATGTACTGTGCATCCAGTACTGTCTGTCATGAGGTTTAGGGACACAGTAAGGAACAGGTGAGAGCCCAGCTTGTTTGGCTTACTTCTAGTAGAACAATCAAACAACATGTCAGGAAGCAACATATAAACAGGGATGTTTCATGGTATGATTTGTTTAAAATGACTTACTTAAAGGGCTACGGCCATGGTTCAGTAGCAGAACACCTGCCTAGAATCCCCTACTGAGGGGCTGGGGTGTGGCTCAGTGGTAGAGCCCCTGCCTAGAATCCCCCAGTGAGGGGCTGGGGTGTGGCTCAGTGGTAGAGCCCCTGCCTAGAATCCCCCAGTGAGAGGCTGGGGTGCGGCTCAGTGGTACAGCACCTGCCTAGAATCCCCCAGTGAGGGGCTGGGGTGTGGCTCAGTGGTAGAGCCCCTGCCTAGAATCCCCCAGTGAGTGGCTGGGGTGTGGGTCAGTAGTAGAGCCCCTGCCTAGAATCCCCCAGTGAGAGGCTGGGGTGCGGCTCAGTGGTAGAGCACCTGCCTAGAATCCCCCAGTGAGGGGCTGGGGTATGGCTCAGTGGTAGAGCCCCTGCCTAGAATCCCCCAGTGAGGGGCTGGAGGTGCCGCTCAGTGGTAGAGCTTCTGCCAAGAATCCCCCAGTGAGAGGCTGGAGGTGCCGCTCAGTGGTAGAGCTCCTGCCTAGAATCCCCCCAGTGAGGGACTGGGGGAGTGGCTCTGTGGTAGAGCACCTGCTAGAATCCCACAGTAGGGATTCCAGTCTCTCCGGCTCCCTCCTCTCACTGTTCTCTGAGTGCTATAGGTACTCCATAGCCATACCTCCTGTATGTCATGCTGCGCAGCTTGTGTTCCCCTCCCTGAATGTCTGAGAGATAGCCTTAGGCTTGAGCTAGGAAGATGATGGTGTCCAGAAACCAGGAGAAGGCAGAGAGATGTGTTTGTTGTATGTTTTTAATTACTTTTTATGTATATTTTGTGTGGGGCTGGGGGGTGGTTGATTCATATGTATACCAAGGTGCTCATGTGGAGGTCAGAGAACAGCTTGCAGGAACCGGTTCTTTCCACCCTGTGGGTACTGGGAATAGAACTAACTTGTTAGGCTTGGTGGCAAGCACCTTTATCCACTGATAACTCCTGAGAAGGCTGAGTCTGAAGGAGGAGTAAATCCCTGGTCTGTTGCTAGACTTGTGCAGAGCAGCTAGCTGTGTGTGTGTCTTTGGGGGTGGGGAGCTCATGCAAGAGACGAGGCCGGAAGCTGCAACCAAAGCAGACCAGGCCCATGAGGAGTCTGTCCAGGAAGGGGTGGCAGAAACAGGGTGGTTGCTAGAGCAGGCTAGGATGAGGTGGTGGCACCTGCTTGGTTTTTGTTGGATTTACCTGAGAGCTGTTTGAGCATTAGCGTAGAGAAAAGATGGCTTACAAATGCACAGGGTGAGTAATCTGCTGTAACAAGGGAGCGGGTGCTGGGGTACAGTTGCCTCCGGATGCGGATGGGTGGCTGAGTGGGCTTCAGCCAGAACAGGCCCATTTGCTCTCTGGAAGCATGCTGAGAATGATGCTGTGTCACCCTCAACCTTTTTATTTAACAAAAGTGGGGGTCTGGGGATGTGGCCCAGTTGATAAAATGTTTGTCCAGCATACACAGAGCACTGGGCAGTCTTCAGCAGCACTGCGTAAACTGTGTGATCCCAGCACTCATCAGGTAGAGGGGTAGGAGGATTAAGTTGGAGATCATCCTTGCCTACATGCAAGTTCAAGGCTAGCTTAAGATGCATGGGATCTTATCTCAAAAGTTTTTTAGATCATCCTACAGTTTTTTGGTTAGAGGGATATTTAATGTTTCTATTGTATTAAGTGTTGATATTAAAATGTATGAATTCATTGTGCTCAGTGTCCTGCCACCCTCTGGATAAAGCTGCTCTAGCCTCTGTGGTAGAATTTCAGAGGGTCTCTGCCAGCCCATGTGCTCTTTCCATGAAGCCCTTGCAAGGTTCGCCTCTGCTTCTGGATTTTCAGTGCAGCTCTTTGTCGCCATCTAGTGTCATACAATTTTCTTCCATGAGTTTTCTTGCGAAAAGTTTAAAACCTCATTTATAAAAGGAGCTTAAGAAATGATTCCTATCATTCCCTAACTGTAAATTAAAGCCAACTGTTATAGTGGTAATTTCTTATAAAACAGATATAACTACCCTTTTTTAATTGACTGATAGTCATAGGAACTGTGAAAGGATAATTCTCTATCTAGAGCCAAATTCAATAGTAAAGTCTTTATAAGCTGTGTAATTAAGCAAAATATATTAGTACAGGAAAGCTCTGACATCAGCAATGAATTATTCTGCCTAGGAGATGGTGGCTAGGGGATTCAACCCCCCCCAAAAAATTATAAAGGGCTTTTGCCTATAAGTGATATATATGCAAGGAGAAAGGCAGGAAGTCCCTGTTGTCGAAGACCTGGTGCGAGCATGAAAAAATGTTGAGACGTCACTTGCTAATGTACAACTGGCCTCTGAAATGCCAGAGAGCATTACCAAAGGCCACTAAAGCAATACAGCAAAATATTGGTCTCCTTGAGACAAGCAAGACTCCTCTGTCAGTATCAGCACACCTCAACTGCCTGGACATACTGTGCAACAGTGGCAGCCATGTGTCTATATATATCCCAAATCTAATTGGCTATTAGCTCTCTCCTTGGAGGAATAACTCACAGCAGATGCCACAAGCTTATGTCCTCTAGTGGTTAGGAGATGTTATAAGCCACAATAAGAACTTGTCACCCTTTATAGAGAAACCA
>VZQC01009317.1:300060-375419 GCA_009823505.1 Rhizomys pruinosus
TTTTTTTTTGTTTTTTTTTTTTTTTACAAATAATGGACTAGAGTAGTGTCTGCTCACTAAGTAACACTATTAAAATATCAAACAAGCTACACCCAGGCCTGTAATCTCAGTTGCACTATAGCCCAAGGCAGGAGGATCACAAGTTCAAGGCTACCCTAAACTATGTAATGAGACATTGCCTCATAATAAAAAGTCAGGAAAGGGCTGTGTAGCTCAGTGGTAGAGCTCTCACTCAGGGTTGAGTTCCCATTACCAAACCCATACCAAACCCATATCTAAATATAGATTTGTCTGTTTTGGATAGAATCAATTTTAGGACTTGCTTACTGAGATTAAAAGTTTTATGGTTGGCAACCTTCTTTTATTTTAAACTGTGGTGTCAGGAAAGTTCAGAGATAATGTTCTAGAACACAGAACTAACCTGGGTCTCACATACCTGTCATAAATCTTCCCCAGGAGTGAATAGCCTCTCGGGATCTTGCCATCCTTCAGGGGTATCACTGGAAGGGGACAGGTCTGGAGCAGGGAGTGACAGTGAATACATTGAGATAACCTTGAAAAGTAACCCACTTCCTTGCTGTTGGTCCACCTGCAAGCCATAGTCACTGTGAACTGTTGACCAAGAGCTGCTGTTTGTTTGAGAACCCACCATAAATAGCATAACCGCACTTTGATGTGAGGTGGCCTTTTCCTCAGGTGGGTATTGCTGCAGCAAAGGGGTTAGGCAAAAGAAATTAACTTGCTCCCTGCTGGGTGTGTGCAGTGGTGCTGGGTGGCTGGATGTGTGCAGTGGTGCTGGGTGTGTGTAGTGGTGCTGGGTGGCTGGATGTGTGCAGTGATGCTGGGTTGCTGGATGTGTGCAGTGATGCTGGGTGGCTGGATGTGTGCATTGATGCTGGGTGGCTGGATGTGTGCAGTGGTGCTGGGTGGCTGGATGTGTGCAGTGGTGCTGGGTGGCTGGATGTGTGCAGTGGTGCTGGGTGTGTGTAGTGGCGCTGGGTGTGTGCAGTGGTGGCTGGATAGCTGGGTGTATATAGTGGTGGCTGGGTGTGTGCAGTGGTGCTGGGTGGCTGGGTGTGTGCAGTGGTGCTGGGTGTGTGCAGTGGTGCTGGGTGTGTACAGTAGTGTTGGGTGGCTGGGTGTGTACAGTGGTGGCTGGGTATGTACAGTGGTGGCTGGGTGTGTGCAGTGGTGCTGGGTGGCTGGGTGTGTGCAGTGGTACTGGGTGGCTGGGTGTGTGCAGTGGTTCTGGTTGTGCTGGAAAGGATACTGTTCCTTGCAAAGTAGTTAGAGGTGCTAGGAAGAACTCCCAAGGTGGCAGTTGGCCATCAGTATCAACATTATTTGTGCAAAGATCATTGCATTGTGAATGGAAACATGTGAATTCTTGGTGGCACCAAATGATGCATTCAAGTATGCTGAGCGTTGAGTGTGGACAGATGTTTATAGAGGAATATTGTATTTCAGTTTTATCTGGGAGGGGTCTGATAAGTTTGTTCTCTTTATGGAGCTGTAAGCAGTGTTTCCTTTGGGGGGGCTGGAGAGGTGGCTCAGTGGTTAAGAGCACACAGAGGACCCCAAATTATGTATATATACATACACACACAAAAGAAATATTCCCTTTGTAGAACAGGAGAGCTAGCTCAGTGGTTAAAAGCACTGGCTGCTATTGCAGAGGTCCTGGGTTCAGTTCCCACCACCCACATGGTGGCTGACAACCATCTATAACTTCAGTTCCAGGGGCTCCAATGCCCTCTCCTGGCTTTCTCAGGTGTTGCGCGCACAGTGCACTTAGAACCATGCAGATAAAACATTCATACACATAAAATAAAAATAATTTTTTTTAATTTTTTTTGTATGTGTATGAATGTACTGTCTGCATGTAGGTCTGTGCACCCATGTCGTGCAATGCTGCGGAGGTCAGAAGAGGGTCTCGGATTCCCCTGGAACTGGAATTTCTCCTGGAATTGGAGTTACAGATGGTTCTTAGCTGCCATGTGGGTGCTGGGAATCGAACCCGGGTCCTCTGCAAGAGCAGTCGGTGCTCTTAACTGCTAGGCTATCTCTCCAGCCCCAATAAAAATAATTTTTAAATTAAAAAAGAATGTTCCCTTTCATTGGTCAAAGAGAACATCCATCCTTTGAGTCTTGAGTCAGTTTTAAAGAAAGTGAAGGCTGCTGTTGCTTTCTATGTTAGTGACTGATCATAAAAGGCTTTGGTGGCGGATGAACAAAACTGACACAATTTGAGCTTGCTATAGCAAGAAAGTCTAACCTATTCCAGTGTTCTCCTCCCCATGAGATGACCTATTATATAGGCTCAAACAACAAAAAAGAAAAAAAAGGCTTTGGTTTGGGGGTTGGGGAGATGGTTCAGTTAGTAAAATGCTTCTCACGCAAGCATGAGGACCCAAGCTCAGCTCTCAGAACCCAGGGGCAGCATTGTGTGAGCCTGTAGCAGCCATGTTAGGGAGGATCCCTGGGCTTGATGGCCAGCACAGCCTAATAGACGGGCTCCAGGACTTTAGACATGGTCTCAAAAAATAAGGTAGAGAACAGTCAAGGAAGATGCCAGCATTGACCTGTGGCCCCCAAATACACACACACACTTGGGCACGCACACTCAAACTGTATCTAGAAACCCCAACATCCACAAAGCTTTCATTTGGAATTAAATCATATCAGTAGATATGTGTGAGGAGAATGAGACACATTGTTTTCTCAAAAGCCACTGCATTCCCCCAAACAAAACACAGCACCTCAGCATCCCTCCTACCCCAGCATTCACACATGAAATACGCAGGTGACCAGAGGAGTCGTGGGGAGTAGCTGGAAGCTCACAGAACGACTGTGTGTCTCACTGGGGCTTCTTCCTTTTCCTGCCCAGGCTGCCATCCTCTGCCTAGGCTTATTGACTTGGTGAGTGTGGGAGCGGCTGCAGTGTTGGTCTCTGGGGAATACGGCCCTGGGAAAGGGAGCAGGGAGAGACCTGAGCCTTGTCAGCAGCACTTGGGCTTTCTTCCCCTCTTCCTCTGGTCTTTATTTCAGTCTCTTCTCCGTGACTCACCAATGCTTACACAGTGGCCACTGAGCCTCTGATCAAGTGCTCACTGACCGTGTGTCTCCTGCAGATGGGAGTTAAGCAGTGGAACTGGCACTGTTTCTCAGTTACCTGGAAGTTTCTAGACATTTGCACCACACTTAGTTTAATTGTGCATCATTATCAAATTATATTTCATTTACTTTTTTTCTGACCACGTTTGTATAACAAAAATAACCTAGGAAGCGTAGCTCTAAGAGCATGATTATGTTGACTTTTCAAATAATGGATTGGAATTACTTCAGAGTAGTCTCTAGTAAGTCACCTTAATAGTTCATGTCAACTACAGCACTTATCTAGATACTCGGCTTCTTCTGTACTTGGTGGCACTCACTTGAGCTGGTTTTTGCAGGGTGACCTGAAGGCTTACCTGCGCAACGAGCAGGAGCAGGTGCGGGGTGACTCGCAGACCATGCTGCTGCAGAGGATGGCATGTGAGATTGCTGCAGGGCTGGCGGCCATGCACAAGCTGCACTTCCTGCACAGGTGGGTCTGGCTGGGCACAGGTATGTTTCATGTTGCCACTCACTGTTGCTGCTGTCCAAAGAAGCCATGCAGTTTGGAGACAGGGGCTGGGGGTGTTACAGTGCTTGCCTAGCATGCATTAAGCCCTGGGTTTGATAAACGGGGCTTGTGTATACATCTTTCATTCTAGCACTCACAAGAAGGAACTGGGAGAATCAGGAGTAAGGCTACCCTTGACTAACCAGTGAGATAAAGCCAGGCTAGACTACATGGCCAGGCTAGACTCCATGAGACCTTGACTCTAAAGGAAAGAAGGGGAGAAAGGAAATCTTTTTTTTTTTTTTTTTTTTTTTTTTTTTTAAACAGGGTCTCCCTGTAGCCCCAGCTGTCCTGGAACTCACTCTGTAGACCAGGCTGGCCTTGAACTCACAAAGATCCACCTGCCTCTGCCTCCCCAGTGCTAGGATTAAAGGCATGCACCACCATGCCCGGCTTTTTTTTTTTTTTTTTGCGGTTCTTAGCTTCAGCCTTTAACGGCTGCGCTATCCCCCAAGCCTGGAAATCTCCTTTTAAACCAACGAATAAAATGTAGGAACATAGCCTAAAGTGTAGAAAATACTTCCAGATTTGAAACAATGTAAGGAAGTGTATGCATGCCTTAGAGCAGGGAGTTGGATGCAGGATACCTGTTTCCTTTTGGACCTGGCTTGTTGTGTTCATTCTGCCAGCTTTAGGCTTCTGGTTGTACCTGCAGAATCTTCTGCTATGCCCTTATTTACACCTGAGAGCGGGATGTGGCAGGGGCATCTATAAGCTAAGAGCATCTCTTTGGTTCTTCTGGTTTTGATTCCTGGCTAGAGAAAAGGTTAGCTTAAGGATGTTGAGATTAGGTGTGAAGCACAGTATGGTACAGGCAGTTGGAGGCTGTTTGTGAACAGCACAGTTGGCCTGATACACTGTCAGAAGCTTCAGGGGCTTCCCTTAGTAGCTGTGCAGTTACTTTGTTCAAGTGGTTTATGTTGCTTTTCATAATGAAAACAACCAAGCACTTCTGTGTGTGTGTGTGTGTGTGTGTGTGTGTGTGTGTGTGTGTGTGTGTGTGTGTGTGTGTGTGTGTGTGTGTGTGTGTGTGTGTGTGTCTCTCTCACTTTCTCTTTCTCTCTCTCTCTCTCTCTCTCTCTCTCTCTCTCTCTCTCTCACACACACACACACACACACACACACACTTATACTCTTTATGAACATATAAAAGCAAGTGTCAGCATGATGAACACATGTGAAGATACCTGGTTGTCTTGGGGACAGGAAGCAGTTATGGATTAGCTCCTGTCAGACTCTCAGCATTGCTTCAAGGTGAGAAAACAGGGAATTATGGGCCTTTTTCTGCACATCTATGTTTGACTTGCAGTATTAAACTAATGACTCTGATAAAGTGTATCTAAATTCTGAAAGATGATGATTTTCTTAAGGCTCCTGCCAGAATCCCTTATATGAAACTTCAAAATATAAAGATCTCTTCATTATATAGTAAAGAAATCTGATCTTTAGTCTTTGAGTCTAATATTGGCACAATGTGTATTGTTGCTCTCTGTCAAATATAGAAAATGGTTGCTTAGCCCTTGCCTTAAGGGTTTTTAAGTTGTGATAAAGGAAAGAAGCATTTATGAGTATCCCATTAAGGCCAAGCACAGTGGTGCATCCCTTTAATCCCAAGCAGAGGCAGAAAGATCTCTGTGTGTTTGAGCCCAGCCTGGTCTACATAGTGAGTTCCAGGCCAGATGGGGCTACATAGTGAGACCTGTCTCTAAAAATAGAGTATCTTATCAAGGGCTGGAGAGATGGCTCAGTACAGTTAAAAGAGGGTACATGCTCTTCATGAGGACATGAGATTGGTTCCCAGCACCCATGTGTGTTGGCTTAAAACCACCTATAACTTCAGTTGCAGGAGGATCTGATGCTCTCTCTGGCCTCTGTGGGGAACTGCGTGTACATACACATACCTACATGCATACACATAATTTTAGAATAATAAAAATAAATCTTAGCCAGGTGTGGTGATGCACACCTTTAATCCCAGCACTCGGGAGGCAGAGGCAGAGGCACAGGTAGGCGGATCTCTGTGAGTTCAAGGCCAGCCTGGTCTACATAGTAAGTTCCAGGCCAGCTGAAACTGTAGGGAGACCCTGTCTCAAAAAATATCAAAATAAATTAATTAATTAAAAAAATAAATCTTTAAAAAAATATTGCTTGGGGCTGGAGAGATGTCTCAGTAGTTAAGAGTACACCTGAATTCTGTGTCCGGCACCCACATCAAGCAGCTTGCAACCCAGATCTAAGGAATCTCATGCTTCTGAAATCCAGCCTCTGCAGACGCCTGCACTCACATGCACAGAACCCCACATAGATGGTCATACATTTTTGTTTTTTTTATTTCTTTTGAGGCAAGGTTTTCCTGAAACTCTCTATGAAGACCAGGTTGGCCTTGAGCTTACAGAGATCTGCCTGCCTCTGCCTCCCAAGTACTGGTATTATAGGTTTATACCACCATGCCTGGTGCATATACATATTTTTTTTCATATACATAATTTTAAAAGATTAAAAGTATTCTATCAAAGTCAGCCACATGAAGTTATTAGAAACAGCCAGCCAGACAGTGCTGTTAAAGTTTTCACTACTGTATCTTAAAAATGAGCAAAGCTGGGACTGGAGAGATGGCTCAGCGGTTAAGAGCACCGACTGCTCTTGCAGAGGACCTGGGTTCGATTCCCAGCACCCACATGGTGGCTAAGAACCATCTTTAACTCCAGTTCCAGGGGAATCTGATGCCCTCTTCTGACCTCCTCAGCATTGCACGACACGGGTGCACCAACCTACATGCAGACAGTACATTCATACACATAAAAAATAATAAAGTTTAAAATTAAAAAAATAAAATAAATGAGCAAAGCTGTCACAGTGAGTTGTATTTCTCTTGCTTCTTATAGTAAAGTCTTGAGGACTTGAAAACAAATAAGGATGAATCAGATCCCCTGGTTTGGATGGGACTCAGGCACAAAATCTCAAGCTAGAGAAAAAGCTTTGGAAACATTGACAGCTGGTTCATTTTGTTGTTAGGTTTTTTTTTTGTCTTTTTGAGACAGGGTCTCCATTTAGTCTCAGCTGGCCTGGAGCTCGCTGTGTAGACCAGACTGGCCTTGAACTCACCGAGATCCACCTGCTTCTGCCTTTCAAGTTCTGGGATTAAAGGTGTGTGCCACCACACCCTGCCTACATTTTGTTTTTAAAAAGTAAACATGTTGGGGCTGGAGAGATGGCCTAGCGGTTAAGAGCGCTGACCACTCTTACAGAGGACCCAGGTTCGATCCCCAGCACCCACATGGAAGCCGAGAACCATCTGAAACTCCAATTCCAGGAGAACTCCAGTTCCAGGGGAATTCAACACCCTCTTCTGACCTCTGTGGCATTGCACGAAATGGGTGCACAAACTTGCGTGCAGACAGTACATTTATACACATACAAAAAAAAAATAAAATAAAATAATAAAAAAAAAAAGTAACCATGTTTTGGGCCAGGTAGCTCTATCAGTAAAGAGCTTATAGGATCTGAATTTGATCTTTGGAAAGTGAAGACATGGGAGAGATATGGATCAGTTTAGGATGCCTGAAGTTAAGTTGTAACTTAACAGAAGAAGAAGACTACTCTTTTCTTTTTGCCTTTTTTATTTATTTATTTATTTATTTATTTATTTATTTATTTATTTATTTTTATTTTTTTTTTGTATTTTTGAGACAGGGTCTCCCTTTAGTCCCAGCTGGCCTGGAGCTCACTCTGTAGACCAGGCCGGCCTTGAACTCACAGAGATCTGCCTGCCTTCCGAGTGCTAAGATTAAAGGCATGCGCCACCACGCCTGGCCTAGAATTTTTTGTTACTTTAAAAGTACTAAAGGTGCTCGCCTTTCATCCCAGAACTTGGGAGTCAGAGGCAGGGAGATCTCTGTGCAATTGAAGACATCCTGGTCTATGTAGTGAGTTCAAGGCCAGCTGGGGTTACAGGGAGACCTTGTCTTAAAAATGAACAAGTAAACAAACAAACTAGGACACAAGCCAGGAGTATGGCTTATTTTAATGCTGTAGTACAGATATAGTCAGTATTTGGCCTAAGCAGTCAGTACCTGACTAAAAATGTAGTTAGGGATGATACCTAATGCTTTCATGCTGGAACAAAAAAGAAAACACTAGCCGGGTGTGGTGGCACATGCCTTTAATCCTAGCACTCGGGAGGCAGAGGCAGGTGGATCTCTGTGAGTTCAAGGCCAGCCTGGTTTACAGAGTGAACTCCAGGCCAGCTGGGACTTAAAGGGAGACCCTGTATAGAAAATAGAAAAACAAAAACAAAAACATTATTAAGCAGAGCTGAAGACATGTCTAGTCTCTAGAAAAAGGCTTTGGCCTATGACAGTTCATGCTGCAGCCATAGTTATATGGTCTTGGGTTCACTCACTATTTCTGTCTACAGTGATCTGGCCCTTCGGAATTGTTTTCTCACCTCCGACCTAAATGTCAAAGTGGGCGACTATGGAATAGGATTCAGCAGATATAAGGTAAGCGAAGCCTTTGCATGCATCTCCCTAACCCATGCAGTGTTGGTCGTGAAGTTGTGTCCCAAAGTGCCACTCTGTGCATGGAAGAAAGGGTAAGGGCCTCAGTCATCACAACATGGCCTTTCTGGAGCAGGGTCTGTCCCAGTCCTTTTTGTTTGTTTGTTTGTTTGTTTGTTAATTTTTTTTAATTTATTTTTTTATATGTATGAGTGTACTGTGTGCATGTAGGTTGGTGCACCTGTGTTGTGCAGTGCTGCAGAGGCCAGAAGAGGGCGTCAGATTCCCCTGGAACTGGAGTTAAAGACGGTTCTTAGCCGCCATGTGGGTGCTGGGAATCAAACCCGGGTCCTCTGCCATAGCAGTTGGTGCTGTCAACTGTTGAGCCATCTCTCCAGCCCCTGTCCAGTCCTTTTAATGATACATAACCACTGGCTTCTGATTTGTCCAAATCAGTGGCTTTGTGCCCGCAAGTTTGTGACAGCTCTCCAAAGGATTTGTTTAAAATTTGTGGCTCACTGTAGTTGATTCGGTTCGACTAAATATAATAAAATTTTTAATTTTTTATTACAATTTAATTTCTTTGTTTTGTGTGTGCACACGTGTATGTTTGTGGGCACATGTGTGGGAGGTTATGCAAGCAGAGGTGAGAGGACAACTTGAAAAAGTCAGTTTTCTCTTTCTACCATGTGAGTCCCTGGGATCAAACTAAGATTGCAAGCTTGGTGTCAGATGCCTTTACCTGCTGACAATCTTGCCAGCCCTATATATAATAAATTAATAATGAACATGTGAGCAAGTATAATTATTAATACTTGTAAAATACAAGCCTCAAAAAATGATGACTCACAACAAAAAGGATGGGGAGCTGGAGAGATGTCTCAGTGGTTAAGAGACGTCTCAGTGGTTAAGAGCACCAGCTGCTCTTACAGAGGAACTGGGTTCAGTTTCCAGCACCCACAGGGCAGGTAACAACTGCCCATAGCTGTAGTTCTAGGGACCCTGATGCCCTCTTCTGACCTCTCCAGGCACTGCATGTATGTGGTACACACACACAGGCAATGCATACATACGTATAAACTAAAAATAAAAGATTAATTAATTAAAAACAGCAACAGAATATATGCACGTGTCATATGGCAACTCAAGTTCAATAAGCTTGAGATTTGAGTATTGTTTCTTAAAAAAAATTCTGTTATAAATATACCCCTAAAGAAAACAAGCAGATCATATTTCTATCCAGATTTGTTGCTTAACTCAGCTGAGCCAGATGTAGAGTGCGTGGCTCCATGCTAGCAAACCTGCAAGGGACATGACCATCGCCTTCTAATTCGGCAGCACGAGCATAATGTCCCTCTGTCTTTTGGAAGATCTTTTGAAGACCAAAGGGGTCATATTTTCCAAACATGAAAATTTAGGCTGGTTATTTTCCTAAGTACTAGCTATAATGTCTTTTTTTTTTTTTTTTAGATTTACTTTTATTTATATGTGTATGAGTGTTTTGCCTGCATGTATGTTAAGTGCACCATGTGTGTGCAGTGCCCACAGAGGCCAGAAGAGGGCGTTGGATCCCCTGGAACTGGAGGTCCAGACAATTGTTAGCTACCAGGGAGGTGCTAGGAACTGAACCTGGATCCTTTCCAAGAGCAGAAAGTCCTGAGCCAGCTCTCCAGCCCTTACCACAGTGTCTTAAGCACTTACTGTATACTCTGAAGTTGTTGCCAGCCTTTATCTTTTTACTCCCATCACTAAGGTAAGTAGTTTTGCATAGTCCTTATTTATAGCTGAGGAAAAGGGCTCCCAGTATCTGTCCCTCACTCAGTCACATCACTGGTGAATGGTGGAAGGAAGATCCATAATCTAGTCTGTCAGACTCAAAAAGCCTGTGTTTGAACCAACATGTCCCATCAGCGTGTGCTGAAGGTGTTTTGCTCAGGGTCTGTGCTGTTGTACCAGGCCTCTTTCTTCTAGGAAGAGTAGGTAAGCAAGCTTTGTGGGTCAGAGACCAGTTCATGAAGCCCAGGAGGCTTCAGAGAAAGACTTCATATCCCTCCTCCCACTCAGAAGGTCTGTCTTCACGCCTCTTTTATATTGGTGGTGTTTTTGCTGTGTTTGGGGTCAGGTGTGTGTTTTCTGAAAATGTTCTGCTGTGATCAGATAAAATTCCACTACACGGGGTTGAAGAGATGGCTCAGCGATTAAGAGCACTGGCTTCTCTTACAGAGGACTCAGGTTTGGTTCCAGCACCCACATGGCAGCTAATAACCATCCATAATTTCAGTTCCAGTTCCAGAGAATCTGATGCCCTCTTCTGACTTCTGCAGTCAGTGCACAGTGGTGCACTAACATACATGCAGGCAGTATACTCATACATGCAGGCAGTGCACTCATACACATAAGGTATCTTAGAATTCCAGTACAAACCCTGTGCTTTCTCACCACACAGGAAGACTACGTTGAAACAGATGACAAAAAGCTTTTCCCCTTGAGATGGACTGCACCAGAGTTAGTTACCAGCTTTCAAGACAGACTCCTGACTGCAGATCAGACAAAGTACAGTAATATCTGGTATGTATCTGGGATACTGTTTTACCTGGTTTCCTTAGCAAGGGTTTGACTGCCTTCTAAGTGTGAAAGTCATCACATTAAGATGTAGGAGGCAGAAAGAATGTTCCATGGTATCATACTAGTCACCACCTTTGTTGTGTAAATGACCTGCTTTTGTTTGGTGGTTGTTGCTTTGTTGGGTCTCACTCTGTAGTCTCAGCTATCCTGGAACTCTCTATGTAAATCAGGCTAGCCTGGATCTCACAGAGAATCACCTACTTTTGCTCCCTGAGTGCTGGAATTAAAAATGTGCACCACCATGCCCGGCATTGATTCATTTCTTTTTTTTTTTTTTTTTGGTATTTTTTGAGGCAGGGTCTCCCTTTTAGTCCCAGCTGGCCTGGAGTTCACTCTGTAGACCAGGCTGGCCTTGAACTCACAGAGATCCACCTGCCTGTGCCTCCCGAGTGGCTGGGATTAACCACCATGCCTGGCGATTGGTGTCTTAACCCTTTCTTGACTAATACAAGAATTTAAATACTTCAATTTGACTGTGTAACACACACACACACACATACACACAATTATGTACTATTGTTGGGTATTTAATTCTTTTTCTTTCACCCCACAATATTTTTTTTTGTTTTGTTTTTTTGGGGGGATTTGTTTATTTGTTTGTTTGTTCTTTTGAGACAAGGTCTCCTTGTCTCAAAGGTCCCCAGCTGGCCTGGAACTCACTATATAGACCAGGCTGGCCTTGAACTCTGGCCTTGAACAGAGATCTGCCTGCCTCTGCCTCCCAAGTGCTGGGATTAGAGACATGCACTGCCACACTCAGCTTTTTGCTTTTATTTTTTTAATATCATTGCGTATTTAGGTTTATCCCTAGAACAAAGTACTTTCCCTTGTTTATTTTTTGTTTCTTAATCTCTTTCCTCTGGGATTACTTTCCTTTTATTAATGTGTGTCCTTGACAGTTGGTTTAGTGAGGATCTCCTGGTACAGATTCTCCTTTTGGTCAGTGACACGCCTTTGCTTTGTTCTTGTTCTTTTTGTTTTTCTGAAACAGGGTCTCCCTGTAGTGCCATCTGGCTTGGAACTTACTATGTAGACCAGGCTAGCCTGGAACTCACAGAGATCTGCCTGCCTCTGCCTCCCCAGTGCTGGGATTAAAGGTGTGCACCACTGTATCAGTTACTTTTCTGTTGCTGTGATAAAACATTGTGACCAAGGGAACTTATAAAAGAGTTTATTTAGCTTACAGTTCCAGGGGGTGTTAGAGTCTGTCATGTAGAGTCTGTCATGTAGGGAGGCATGGTGGCAGGAGGTGGCCAGAGCGAGAGCAGAAAGCAGAAGCTCACATATTCAAGCAGGCACAGGAAGCAGAGAGAGGATGGAAACCTGGTAAGGCCTAAGAACTCTCTGGCCCCCCCTAGTGGCAAACTTCCTCCAGCATGGCCACATCTTCCAAGACCTCCCAAAAGAGTGCCACCTGCTACAGACAAAATGTCTGAATACTTGTCCCAGGCCGGGGTTGGTAAGGTCGGGCCATGGTGGGGCAGAGGTTGGGTGCAATGAGGCTGGAGCTGCGGCCAGGCATGGGCACTGCCCGTGGGCATCCAGCACTGCCTAGAGCTCCCTTTAGCAGTCCCCGCAGCTACTCCAACGAAGGTTTAATTTGTTTATTCAGCAAAAATTTGGATTCCAAAAAGCTCTGAGGAACATTGAACCTCAAAGACCAGATACAAGACCAAGTGTTTATAGGCTGTGCATTTGGATCGCTGCCTTTTCACAGTATGAATCACTGAAATCCGGGGCCCAGGGCTATTTCGATGGAATAAAAGCTGACTGGTTGGATAGCAGTAGACCACAGAAAGAAGGAGATTTCAGAAAGGAGATTAACAAGTGGAGGAATAGCATGATGGCCGGCAGACTGACAGCACCACAGCTGCAGGTGTCCTGCTATTCTGTTTATGGAGCGTGCCATCTCTACATCAAACAACGGTCAGATATTTTACATCCAGTCCAGCATCACAGGTTCTTTGTTTGCCAGTGTTGCTGTCAACATTCAGTCGTTTTTCCTTATTTCACATGGCAGGAGCTCTTCCTCCAGTGTGGTAAACATCCTGGGTCAGAGCAGTTCATGGCAGTGTGCCTATCTGCACGTGTTATTCCGGCTTTGTCAGGCCTCTAGTTTGTCTTCCATTGCTGTGACAAAACACTCTGACTGACACCAGCTTGGGGAGGAAAGGGTTTATTCAGCTCACATCTCCCGAGTCATGGTTCATCACTCAGGGAGTACAAGGCAGGAACTCAGGGCAGGAACTTGGAGGCAGGAGCTGAAGCACAGGCCATGGAGGAGTGCTGTTTATGGGCTTGCTCCCCTGGCCCACGCCCAGCCCGCCTTCTTATACCATACACAGGGGTGGCACCACCCATAGTGGGCTGGGCTCTCCCACACTGCTCAACAATCAAGACAATACTCCACAGACATGGCCACAGACCAGTCCAATGGATCCAATACCCCAACTGAGGCTCCCTCAACCCAGGTGTGTCAAGTTGACACTAAAGCTATCCAGCACGGTCAGTTATGTGTGTAAAGTGCCACAGGACACTACGGACCTTCACTTGCTTGCACCAGTCTGTACCAAGATCCCAGAAAGGCTCGCTGTCATCTTCCAGTCTTCACCTTCATAGCCAGAAGAAAGTGCTCTAAAGCCATCATTGCCATGGATACAGCTGGGATGATCCTGGGATGGAAATTTTTTGATCAAACAGCACATTGTGGAGGCGCTTTCTTTGGAATATGGTACATTACTTATGGTCATGACTCACTTGGAAGAACAGGGAGCCTCTAGTGAAAATCCGCCATGAAATGAGGACTAATGGCCCCAAGAAAGCAGGTGGCTCGAAGTAAGTGTGGCTGGCCAGAACCGGTGCCTGTAGTCCTCGCTGCCTGGGAGCTGCAGCCATGTGTCTGCCTGGAGGATACTAGCATCCAGCTGCCCCAGTGTTTGCGGTGTTCAGTAAATGTCTTCTTAGGAAGAAAATTATGATGCAGTTGTGAAATAAATGTTACATCTCTAGTTTGTGAAAAAAAAATTCTGAATACTTGAATACTTGGAGCCTATGGGGATACTCTCATTCAAAGCACCACAGCCACCGTGCCTGGTATGTCCTCATTCCTGAAATGCATTTTTACTTTCTGGTTACTTTCAGCATATTGAAAATTTCATTCTTTCCTCTGGCTTCCTTTGTTGCTTTTGAGAAGTCAGCTGTAAGTCTGCCTGAGCCTTTTGAAGGAGATTCAGATTTTTCTGTCTGATTTAAAAATCTTCTCTTTGACTTTTATTTTTCTTCTATTTTTACCTTGATGTGTGGGGCTGTGAGTTATGTGGTGTGAATTGATACTCCCCCCCCCCGCCTTGGTATTTATTTGACTTTCTAAATCTATAGGTTGGCAGTGCTTATTGGTTCTAGAAAATTCTTAGCCTTCATCCTTTAACCTATTGCTTCTGCTCCATTTTCTGAGTCTGGAAGACAGTCTGATGTGCGTCTGCTCCCTGCTCTGTCTTCCATCTCTCCCTCTGTCTTTTCCCATCTCTTTGATTCTCTGTGTCCCATCTGAATCCTTCTTTTGAACTGTGCTCCAGCTATTGATTCTCTGTTCTTAAGATCCTGTCTTCAACTGTGTCCACCTGCTGTTACATAATATCTTTCTCTGTTTCTCTCTCTCTCTGTCTCTATCTCAGGTTTTATAGTACTATTATTTGGGGTTTTAATTTTTTGATTGTCACAGTGTTTTTGTTGTTTTTTAAAATATTTTATTGTTTTTTAATTTTATATGTATAAATGTGTTGCCTACATGTATGTAAGTACACCTGTGTCATGCAGTACCCCTGGAACTGGAGCGGTGGTTGTTAGTCACCATATGGGTGCTGGGTGTTGAACCCAGGTCCTCTATAAGAACAGTCAGTGTTCTTAACCACTGAGCCATTATTGCAGCCCTCTTTCTTTCTTTCTTTCTTTCTTTCTTTCTTTCTTTCTTTCTTTCTTTCTTTCTCTCTCTCTCTCTCTCTCTCTCTCTCTCCTTCCTTCCTTCCTTCCTTCCTTCCTTCCTTCTTTATCAATTAAACTACAACCTGTATCAGATAATTCCAGCAAGGAAAGTCTTGGTCCTCCCACTTGTAGACATTTCCTTGTTTCTTCTGAGACTTCCTTACGACGAGGACCTTTGGAAATGCACAACGAGACACGTTCCTACAGAGAGGACCTGTGTTTGCTTCTGCTGGACATGCAGGGTGCTGCTCTGGGTCAGGGCTTTGCATAATCAGCATGAGAACTTTTCAGGAGTGGAGTTACACCTGCCCTGAAGCAGGATCTCTCCTTAGGCTACCTTAGCTGGGCAAGCCCAGGGCTTTGGCCTGCTTCATACTGTCTTCATCCACCAGCCTTAGAAACCAGCCAGAGAAGCCAGGTGCTTCCGTAGATGCCCCAAGGAGAAGGTGCTGCATCGTTACCTGACTTGTGTCCTCCTCCTGGTTCCTGTCCACTCTGATTCTTTAAGAAGATGCCATTATGCTTCACCAGCACTTTAGTGCACCCACTGGCATGACTGGCCTGAAAATGTAGCCTGTGTTCCCCAAGGCAAAGCCTGCCCTTGTTCCTGACAGCAAACAGTCCCTGCTGGCAGAGCTGGGTCCCACCCACCACAATGCTCGTGCCACAGTAGGTGAGAGGAACCACAGCAGATGAGAGGAGCCTCAGGTAGAGTTTGGGGCGAGGTGAGGTGAGCTGAAGGACACTTCTTCCCAGCAAAACAAGAATGAATTTGTGTTTCATTTCATCTCCTCTGAAGGGCGATGTGGGCAGAGGTCTGAGGAGGGAATCAGTGTGGGAACGAGCCTTACTAGAGGAGACGTGACATAGACAGCATGCGGGAATCCGAGCAGCAGGCAGGTCTGCCGAAGTCCCCTGGGTCTGCAGACCACGCTGTTACCTTGCCACTCCTCGTATGTTGCCTTTTGGGGAGGGAGTGGTCTTTTCAAGACAGGGTCTCCCTGTAGCCCCAGCAGGCCTGGAACTTGCTATGTAGACCAGGCTGGCCTTGAACTCACAGAAATCTGCCTGCCTTTGTGACTTTCCTGAGTGCTGGGATTAAAGGCACGTGCCACCACGCCCAGCATATGTTGCTTTTTTATTTTAAGCATCTCATATGAACTCCTTATTTTTCTGTTAAGTTTCTGAGGTCATGGGCAGTAAGTACCTTAAACCTTTCTGTTCATAAAGTTGTCATCCAGCCAATAGTTCTGTGCCAGGGAGGAGAAAGTGCTTCTTTCTGGGTTACATGAAGATGTGTATCCTTTCAAAGCACATAGTGAATATACAGACTTTTCTTCATTTGTAAAAGCAGTATAAGGAAATTTAAAGTTGGATTTCACAGCACAGAAAACTGCTCAGTGCTATTTATTATTGAGTTTCCTGGTAGATACCAAACAGTTACATAAACTACCTTACATAAATCTGGTAAATGACAGAAACTTTGTGGAGCTTTTGAAAAAATCCATTTTGCCAGGCCACACCTGGCTCTGCCAGCCCAGAATAATGATAAGGATCCTAGGTTCTAACAAATGTATTTAAAAGTTCCCAGATGGCCTGCATGAGTCCGTGGGACACTGCAGTGGGGAGGAGACATTCCTGTAAGACAGCTAGGTGGTGGGAAAGAAGCGAGAGGCCAGCAAGGAAAGGAAAGCAGCCAAGGTAGTTTCTGGGGGGACAGAGCATCTTGGCAGGCTGAAGCAGGGGGTTACTGTGAGTTCAAAATCCTACGCTACTCAGTGAGACCAATCTCAAAACAGGAGCAGGAACTGGTTAGACGCAGTGGAGAGAGAGAGAGAGAGAGAGAGAGAGAGCGCCCCGCTGCGGGGTGAGGCTGCCCGAGGCCTCCTGTGGTACCAGGCAGCTGCCACAGCCCTCCATCATGAGGACAAACCAAAGCAAGGCTTATCAAAACCCAAGTTTTGGGGTGGGGGGGCATGGAAAGGGAAGTGACTCTAAATTCAATTGAGAAATGATGTATGATGCATGGAAATAGTTTAATAATAATAAATTTTAAAAATTAAAAAAAATTTTTTAACCCCAAGTTTTGTACATGTAAAGTTCTTGAAATTCCTTCGTTCAACTACTGTTGAATGGGATTTCCCAACATTGGGCTCTTTCTATCTTCAAATCATTTTTGTCAAGTTTTAATACTTCATGCAGTCTTTCAGGTAATTTCTTGAGTTTTTAAATTTGGCAGTCATATTACTTAATTCCTATTCTTATGTTGTTATCTGCTGTTTCCATTTTAAGGGAAATACCTCTTTTTTGTCATTGGGATGTTGGTTATTTGTTTGAACTGTTTTATTCTGATCTTACTAATAACTACTTCCTTACACATCTTGTCTATGCAATTACTGACTCTGCAAATAAAAATGAGGTTGTTAATTTGACATCTAAAACCAGGAGAAATAACCCTGTTGTTGTCCACAGGTCACTGGGCGTGACACTTTGGGAGCTCTTTGATAACGCTGCTCAGCCGTATGCTAACCTCTCTGACCTGGAAGTCCTCAATCAAGTCATTAGAGAGAGGGCCACAAAGCTGCCGAAGCCGGAGCTGGAGCAGCCGTATTCTGACAGATGGTTAGTGGCTTCAAGTTCTGTTTTGTCAGCTTCCAAAAACAAGGAAGGCAGCTGGGGAAGCAGCCCGTTTGGGGAGACAATTACCATACAATCCAGAGAACCTAAGTTCATCTGTAGTCCCAGAGCTGGGGAGACAGAGACAGGAGGATCCCTGGGGCTCCCTGGCCTAGCTGAATCAGTGAACTCCAGGCTCACTGAGAGGCCCTGTCTCAAAAAGAAGGTGGAGAGCCATTGGAGAAGACACCTAAGGTAGACCTTTGATCTCTGTGTGCACCTAAACACACTTGCATTCTCACATGTCCACACTCATACAAGTGTCAATTCATGTGACTTTTAAAGGTTAGATGCTATGAAGAGCAGCTATTTGTACACTATTCATGACTGGTTTTAGAACTAACATCTCTGTGTGTCAGTCGGCCTCTCATAGCCAACAGACAAGAGGAAAGCTGTTTTGGCTCATGGTAGAGTGGAGCAGCTCACACTAGTGATCAGAAGCAGGCAGGAGACATGGGAAAGTGCTGGGGAAAAGTTAGACCCCCTTAAGAACTTCTCTTCTCCCACAATCGCTGACTTCCTGTAGCTCAGGTTCCATCTCCTGGCACCAAAAACAACTGTCACTTGCTAGGAACCAAGTCATCAGTCCTAGAACCTTTTTTTTTTTTATTTTTTTTTTTTGTCTTTTTGAGACAGGGTCTCCGCATAGCCCCAGCTGGCCTGGAACTCACTATGTAAACCAGGCTGGCTTTGAACTCACAGAGGTCCACCTGCCTCTGCCTCCTGAGTGCTAAGATTAAAGGCATCAGCCACCATGTTTGGCTTAAACACAGTTCTTAGCCGCCATATGGGTGCTGGGAATCGAACCTGGGTCCTCTGCTAGAGCAGTCAGTGTTCTTAACCACTGAGCCATCTCTCTTGAAACTTTTTAAGGGATAATTCTTCTTTTTAAAATCATATGTTATTTTATATGTATGAGTGTGTGTTTAAGTGTTACCTATCAAGCAGTTCTCACAGATGTCAGAAGAGGGCTTTATACTCCCCTGGAGGGCTGGAGAGATGGCCTAGAGGTTAAGAGCGCCAACCACTCTTACAGAGGACCTGGGTTCGATCCCTAGCACCCACATGGTAGCCGAGAACCGTCTGAAACTCCAGTTCCAGGAGAACTCCAGTTCAGGGGAATCCGATGCTGTCTTCTGACCTCTGCGGCATTGCACGACACGGGTGCACACACCTGCATGCAGACAGTACATTCATACACATACAAAAATAAATAAAATTAAAATATATATATATATACTCTCCTGGAACTGGAGTTATGGATGGTTGTTAGCTGCTGTGTGGGTGCCCAACCCAGGTCCTCTGCAAGCGCAGCCAGAGCTCTTCATCACTAGCTCATCTTTCCAGGCCCTTTAAGGGACATTTCCTAACTAAACCATAACCATCTCATTTATACTCTGATACTATTTTTGAAAAATGTTTACAACAAGCAAGAACTTACATATTATAGTGCAGTAAAGGAGTGTGGAGGTCTGGGAAGACGGCTCAATAGGTAAAATGCTCGCTGTGCCAGCATGAAGACCTGAGATTGGATCTCACAGTACCTCTGTAACAGCTAGGTATGGTGGCATGTGCCTATAACCCCAGCACTGGTGGTGGGGGGCAGAGACAAGAGGACCCCTGGAGGTTCACTGGCCAGTCTAGGCAGAATGGCACTCTCCAGGTTCAGTGAGAGATCCTATCTTAAAAAAATAATGTGGACGAGCTGGAGAGATTGCTCAATGGCTAAGAGCACTGGCTGCTCTTGCACAGGACCCAAGTTTGATTGCCAGCACCCACATAGTGACTAACAACTATCCATAACTCCAGTTCCAGGGGACCTGATTTCCCTTTCTGACTCTGTGGGCACTGCGTGACTCAGGCACGCTTATGCTCATACACAAAGTAAAAATAAAGGAGAATGTGGAAGAACCATTTCAAAATTCAGTAGCCAACAAAATGGGACCTGTCAACACTCATCAGGGAAGGAGGAGGAGAGCCTTAAGCCCACCCACCTTGAGTATTTATACTCAGATTAGGGGTGGTAAGGGAGAGAGACATTGTCTTCAGTGGTGTAGCCATGGCAAGGTGCTCACTCCTGTAAACAAATTCCCATGTATGCTCCTGTAAATTACCATGATGAAACCCATTGGGTCACACACAGAGACAAATGAAAGTAAAGGGGGAAAGGAGGCTAATGGGCACGAGACGGGAGATGGGCAGTGTGATTCACACTGTGTGTATGAAAGTGTTGTAATTAAAGTATGCTAATAATTTTTTTAAATTTCCCTTTGAGACAAGGTCTCTCTGTAGCCCCAGCTATGTAGACCAGGCTGGACTTGATCTCACAGAGATCCGCCTGCCTCTGCCTCCCCTGTGCTCTGATTAAAAGCATGTACCACTGTGCCCAGCACAAAAACTTTTTTGGGGGGGCATATTTTTTTGAGACATGGTCTCCCTTTTAGTCCCAGCTGTCCTGGAGCTTGCTCTGTAGACCAGGCTGGCCTTGAACTCACAGAGATCCACCTATCTCTGTCTCCTGAGTGCTGGGATTAAATGCGAACCACCACGCCTGGCTCAAAAACGTTTTTTAAAAAGCCATGTACCACTGTGCCCAGCACAAAGACATTTTTTAAAAAGCATGTCCAGCCAGGTATGGTGGCGCGAGGCAGAGGCAAGTGGATCTTACTGTTGAGTTCAAGGCCAGCCTGGTCTACAGAGCAAGTTCCAGGACAGCTGGGGCTACAGGGAGAAACCCTGTATCAAAAAGACCAAAAAAAAAAAAAAAGTATTTCCAAACTACTGCATGAGTTAGAATTTTAAAATTTTTCTGTACTTAAGATTGTCAGAAAATGATAATAATAATAATAATAATAATAATAATAATAATTTAGAGCCATAATCCCTGACAATTAAAAAATAAAGTGGCCATGTTACGGTTCAAGAACAAATGATCTGGAAAACAGATTGTAGTCAGATGTGTAAAATGTCCCCAAATCACAAAAACTGAGCCTACCACAAGTTACTCCTGCACAGCAGCACCTCACCATGAGTTGAGCTCTTTAGTGTGGCTGGCAGTGATTGAGGCGTGCAAGCCTTGCAAAGGGGACCTGGGGTGTTTGACTTGGCTTTGGGGAAAGGTTCTTTCCTACTTTTTACCACTGTACCTGTCACATTCATTGCCACTTCGTCTCACAGGTATGAAGTGTTGCAGTTCTGCTGGCTGTCCCCCGACAAGAGGCCCGCTGCGGAGGACGTGCACCGGTTGCTCACCTACCTACGCATGCAAAGCCAGCGAGACCCTGAGGTTGACTTTGAACAGCAGTGGACTGCTCTCAAGCCAGACACCAACAGCAGGGACACGACAAATAGCGCTGCCTTCCCCATCCTCGACCAGTTTGCCCGGGACCGGCTGGGTCGGGAGATGGAGGAGGTCCTCACGGTGACAGAGACCAGCCAGGGGCTGAGCTTCGAGTATGTGTGGGAGGCTGCTAAGCACGACCACTTCGATGAGCGAGGCCACGGCCGCCCTGATGAGGGCTTCTCTTATTCCAGCATGTTCTTTCCCGTTGAAGTGTTTGAGAGTTCACTTTCAGAGCCCGGGCCTGGCAAACCAGATGACAGTGGCCAGGAAGTCCCCCTCAGGGTCCCTGGAGTGGTTCCTGTGTTTGATGCCCACAAGCTCTCAGTGGGAAGTGACTATTACATCCAACTGGAAGAAAAAAGCAGTAAGAGCTTAGAGCTCGATTATCCGCCTTCACTGCTCACAGCTGAAACGGATCACCCAGAAAAGACCGGAGGTGAGGCGCCTCAGCTTATAGCCCTCAAGAACATTGAGTTGGAGGAATCCAGCACAGATGATTTCTTCCAGAGCACTGTGGACCCCAAAGATCCTGGCTCCACCGAGGACTTGCATGCTGCCAGTGTCCCCCAGAGCCCCTTCAACAGTATATTCAGTGATCTCGACAAGGCTGATGACCTACCCAGCCACCAAAAGATATTTGATCTAATGGAGCTAAACGGAGTTCAGGCTGACTTTAAGCCAGCCACCTTGAGTTCAGGTCTGGGTGACCCCACAGACACCTGCCACTCCAACAAGGAAAAGTCTGCTAAGCTTTTCGACCAAGACACTCTGTGCTTATCAGAAAATCTTCTGCATCAAGATCACTTTGACCCACTGAGTCTTCAAGAGTTGTCAGATAACTTTGTATTTCTTCAGGAGAAAAACCTACTGAAAGGTTCTGTGTCTAGCAAAGAGCGAGTGAGTGATCTTCAGGCAGAGCATAAGAATGTGGATTCTCCCGAAGGTCTGTTAGCTGAACCCCAGAAAAACTCTCTAGGCTCTGAACTCAAGGTTGCTGGAAGCGTAACAGACTTCTCTCTGTTACCAGATAGCATGAGCGGGAAAAGTGAAGGGAGTGGTGTCACACTCGGGGGTGGCATATCACCACAGGGCTCCCCAGAAGTTCAGGTACCCCCTGCCTCTCTGACAGAAGAAGTGATTCCTAGTGGCCCCCCAGATTCACTTCTGAGGCCAGGAGAAACCAAATCCTTTACAGATGCCAGTGTCCATGAGGACTGTGTCTGCCCACATGTATACCCAGACCCTGTGACTGCCCCTGTTGAAATTCCTTCCACTGATGCTAAAACCCATGGTGGGAGTGATGGGCCCCCAGATTCCGTTCGCCAAAGCGAGGAGGCCTTGAGTCCAACCAACAGGGACTCTACTGTAGTAGATGTTACTTCAGGTCAAGAGAGCACAGGGATTGATCTTCTAGAGTTGAGAAAGGATTTACAGAATCAGCCCTTTGCAGAAGACCAGGAGGGCCTAGGTGGTAGCTTGCTAGGAAAGCACCTGGGAGCCGCGGAGACTTTGAATCAGCTCAGTTACAGAGATGCCCCCAAAGACGCCGGCCTGGCGTCTGCCCTGTCCTCTGACTCTACCAGCCAGGACAGCCTGTTAGAAGACAGCCTGTCCACACCCATCCCCACCTCAGAACAGTCTGTGGAGACCCCGGATTCCCTGGACTCAGTGGATGTCCACGAAGTGTTACTAGACTCCCTGGGCTCCCACACCCCTCAGAAACTGCTGCCCCCTGATAAGCCTGCAGACAGTGGCTATGAAACTGAGAACCTGGAGTCTCCTGAGTGGACCCTGCACCCTGCCCCCGAGGGCCCCGTAGGCTCTGACCCAGCTCCAGCAGGCGACAGTGGTCGGAGCAGTCTGCCTCCCAACCCAGTCATCGTCATCTCAGATGCAGGTGATGGCCACAGGGGTGCTGAAGGCCCCCCACAGACTTTCGGACCTGCCTCCCAGAGTTCATATCGAGACTCTGCGTATTTCTCAGACAATGACTCGGAGCCAGATAAAAGGCCCGAGGAGGTGCCAGGAATGCCCACCTCGGCCCTAGCCGTGGTAGACAGCCAGCCCCCACCTGAGCCAGTCACCCCAGAGGAAAGCTCTGGTGCCAAAGACAGCTGCCTGGACCCCCCACAGAGCCAGCCAGATCAGAGCCCTGCCTCTGCTTCGCAAAAGCCTAGTCACTTAGAACCACATGAAACGTCACAGCCTATGTCAGCTGATGTCTCTAGAGAGACACATCCTGTGGATGATGAGGCCGGCAGCCCCTTGAGTCTATTAAATTTGGAACTTAGCAGTTGTGATGACTTAGAGACACAAGAAGATCACCCCTGTACCCTGACCTCCACAGGCACAAACACCAACGAACTCCAGGCCTACACTAATTCCATGCTGGATAAATCCTTGTCTGGCCATTCCAGTGAGGTCCCTAAGTTTAAGGAGCCAGACATTGAAGGGAAATACCTGGGCAAACTGGGTGTGTCAGGGATGCTGGACCTCTCTGAGGATGGGGTGGATGCGGATGAGGAAGATGAAAATAGCGACGACTCAGATGAGGACCTGCGGGCCTTCAACTTACACAGTCTCAGCTCTGAGTCCGAGGATGACACTGAGCACCCTGTGCCCATCATCCTCAGCAATGAGGATGGCAGACACCTTCGGAGTTTGCTAAAACCCTCAGCCACTGATGCCCTCCATCAGCTGCCTGCAGACTGGAAGAAGGAGAAGAAGGCAGTGACATTTTTTGACGATGTCACTGTTTACCTGTTTGACCAGGTATCTCATAAGTCTAGATGATCTATCTGGTTATTGCTCTTACTCAATATTTATTCTTGTTTTATGTGTATGAGTATTTTGCCTGTGTTTAAATGCACCAAGTGTGTGCAGTGTCCACAGAGACCAAAAGAGGATGTTGGATTCCCTGGAGTTATGGACGATTGTTAGCCACCACATGGGTGTTGGGAAATGAACGTGAGGGTCCTTTGCAAGAGCAGACAGCGCTCATAACTGCTGAGTCTCTCTCTAGCACTTGAGATACACACACACACACACACACACACCCCTTAGCAAATTTCAAAAGGTGTTGGGAGGTTGAGTGTAGTCCGGTTTATTTTTGTTTTTAGAAATCCAGAATGTTATTTCTGCGCATGGTGTACCTGTGTATGTGTGTGTGTGTGTGTGTGTGTGTGTCTTTATGGGGGGGTGCACATGTGGGTGTGTCCATATGTAGGTCAGAGGTTGATAGCAGGTGTCTTCCTTGATCATGTTCCACCTTGCTTATTGAGACATAGTGTTTATTGGTTCTTAGCCAGTTTGCTCGGGATCTCCTTCTGCACTGCCCAGCATACACATGGGTGCTGGGGATCTAGACTGCAGTCCTCAGGTTTGCATGCCGAGTGCTTTACCCACTGAGCCACTCACATGCAGAGTTTTTTATTTATTTATTTATTTATTTATTTATTTTGGTCTTTTGGTCTTTTCGAGACAGGGTCTCCTTGTAGCCCCAGCTGTCCTGGAACTCATTCTGTAGAC
Organism: Rhizomys pruinosus; assembly: GCA_009823505.1. Classification (NCBI taxonomy): domain Eukaryota; kingdom Metazoa; phylum Chordata; class Mammalia; order Rodentia; family Spalacidae; genus Rhizomys; species Rhizomys pruinosus. The sequence continues at coordinate 324,377 of VZQC01009317.1, forward strand.
TAGGCTGGCCTTGAACTCACAAAGATCCTCCTGCCTCTGCCTCCCGAGTGCTGGGATTAAAGGTGTGGGCCACCACGCCTGGCCAGAGTTTTATTTTTGACTCCACAGGACACCTGCCCCTTTGGTCCCAATATGCCAGTCCCCCGCTCTAATCCAAAGGCCTCCTCTCCTCTTTCCCACACACATTGAATAGTGCCTGTGTCCTCTGATGAGAAATCTGTGGCTCAGCTCTCATTTCACAGTGCCTAGAAGTCACCTTTTCCTGACAGCTGCCAGTCACAGCACAGGCTGGCCTCCAGGTTACAGCATTCAAGGCACATGGTGGTGGTAGAACAGAGTCTTGGGTTGCCTTGCAGCCTTGCCATAGCCGTGAGCTCAGGATGACGTTGGGCTGAGCTCTCCAGGGGATGGCACTCAGATCATACCTGCTGCTCTGGCTTTTGGTTGCCATTTTGTCGTTTGGTACTGGTGACAGCAGAGATTTGCACAAGGAATTTCATATCCAGGTTAGGAAAGAGACCTGGATGTTCTTCCTGGATCCCCTAACAGAATTCGGTGAAATCAGTTGACCAAATTTTTAGACTCAACATTTGCCAGTCACAGCCAGCATTTGGGCATAGGCCTAGAACAGTTGCTGGCATGGAGCTCTGGAGACAGGCAGCCAGCAGCCACCTCTGCTGCTGTATCTGGAGGGTATAATACATGAGCCACAGGACAGTCTGTGGCCCCTCTGCTCTGACCCTTGGTCCCACCCTCTTGGGAACAGGTGTATGCTCACTTACCCAGTGGGCAGACAGGACTCCTAAACACTGGGACGGAGTATAATTGGAGCATCTCCCCGTCCCCCGGCTGCCTGCCTTCCTGCACGCGAGTGCGTATGTAAGTTTGCATACATGTGTTCAGAAGCACCTTTACCTGCTTGTATGGCAGGCCAGAGGTCATCGTAAGGTGTCTTCCTTGATCACTGACTACCTTTTTTTTCTTTTAGACGGTCTCATTATGTAGCCCTGAGAGGCCTGGAACTCAGTATGTTAGACCATGCTGGCCTCAGACTTAAAAAGATCTACCTCCCAAGCCTCTCAAGTGCTGAGATTAAAGGGGTGTGCCACCACACCCAGCTCATCTTAGTTTTTGAGATAGAGTCTCTCAGTTAACCTGGAACTCACCAATTTGGGTAGACCAGCTGGCTACAGAGCCCAAGGGATCCTTGTCTCTGCCTCCGCAGTGCTGGGATTATAGACACCCACCACCGAGTCCAGCTTCTTATGTGGGGCTGGGGATGGAACCCGGCTTCTCGTGTTTGCATGGCAAGCTTTTCACTGACTGACCAGCTTGCCAGCTCCCTCTCACCCTTGCTCTTTGTTCACTGGTCTTTGTAACCTTTGAATTACTTATTTATTTATTTATTTATTTTTTATGTGTATGAATGTACTGTCTGCATGTAGCTTTGTGCACCGGTGTCGTGGTCATGCAGTGCCTCGGAGGTCAGAAGAGGGTGTCGTATTCCCCCGAACTGGAGTTAAAGACGGTTCTCGGCCGCCATGTGGGTGCTGGGGATCAAACCTGGGTCCTCTGTGAGAGCGGTTGGTGCTCTTAACTGCTAGGCCATCTCTCCAGCCCTCGAATTACTTTTTTATGTAGGCTTTAATGAAGCATAGGGCATTAGCCGTGTTTATGGGCAAGTGCCCTGTCACTGAGATTCCCAACTTTGGCTTGCTTTCTTTTTTTTCTTTTTTCTTTATTTTTTTGTCTTTTTGAGACAGGGCCTTCCTGTAGCCCAGGTTGACCTGGAACTCACTGTGTAGACAAGGCTGGCCTTGAACTCACAGAGATCCACCTGTCTTCCAAGTGTGCCTCCCAAGTGTTGGATTTAAAAGTATGTGGCACCATGCCTGGCATCAGGTTGTTTTTGGTTGGTCTAGGTGTGGTCTTTGCATTTGGGATCAGAGCAGTGGCTGGATCCATGGAATGAGCTGGGAGGTGACTCCCTCCCACTGCAGCGTCTAGAAGAGACTGAAGATCTGTTGAGCGATCGCTCCAAAAATGGCTCCTTGTTTCTCCGAGCTTTCGTTTTGTTTTGTTCTTTGTTGTGTTCTTTTCACTCTTAGTCTTTCTGCTTTGCCTTCATTCCTTCTCACTTCAGGCCTTAGTTTGCTTGTATTTTCCTAGTTTCTTAAGGTAGAAAGTTTAGGGCTTGACACTCTTCTAATAGTAGAATTTAATGCTATAAATTTCCCTCTGTGGGCTACCTTAGCCACATCCTACAAATTTTAACCTTTTATATTTTCATTTTCTTGCAGTTCACATCATTTTCTACCTTTCCTTTAAGATTTCCTCTTTGATTGCCAAAGACTTACATGTATATTTATTTAATTGCCAAAAGTTGGAGATTTTCTTTCCTTAAAAAATTTTTACTACATTTTATTTACGTTTTGTGGCCACACACCCTCAGTCGAGCGGAGTCAGGTCTCTCCTGCCCGGGGAGCCCTGAGGATTGAGTACAGCCCACCAGACGTGGTGGCAAGTAGCTTCACCCACTAAGCCACCTCACCAACTACCCCTCTTCTATTTTTTATTTTTTAATTTACTTGTTATGGGAAGGCACACTCATACCACAGCACACATGTGAAAGTCAGAGGTCAACTTGCAGGAGTTGTTACCTCTCCTCCCCTGGGTGCTGGGCCGAGCTCACACCCTCATGCTTGCATGAGAGAGACTTCCCTGGCTGAGGCATCTTTCTAGCACCCTGAACATCTGATTTTACTGGTGTGTTCAGACTACTGGCATTTAATGAAATCATTAATATGCTCAGCCTTCACCGTCCTCCTCCTTTGGGAGTCGGCTGTCATTAGTACACCTTGTCTTGGTGGGTTTTCTCTCTGATCCACCCATTTATTTATTTATTTGTGTGTTTGTTTATTTTTGGTCTTTTTGAGACAGGGTCTCCCTGTAGCTCTGGCTGTCCTGGAACTAACTACGTAGACCAGGCTGGCCTTGAACTCACAGAGATCCGCCTGCCTCTGCCTCCCAAGTGCTGGGATCAAAGGCATGCGCCACCACGCCCAGCTCTGATCCATTCCTAGGTGTGATTGTTCCAGGGTTTCAGCATACACACTTACTTTAGCATGTTGAGAATGAGCGTTACTCCACTTGAGCACAGCACTCAGCCCTTCTTTTAGGACCTTCCCTCCCCTTCCTGACATCTCCTGTAGTACATCCACATCCATCCGAAAACCTCATCAGGAGGCTGAAGCCATAGCTCAGTGATTAAGAGTATTTACTGCTCTTACAGAGGACCCAGGCTCGGAGCCCAGCGCCCTCATTGGGCAGCTCCCAACCATCTGTAAGTCCAGTTCCAGAGGCTCTGACGCCCTCCCCTGCCTCCATGAGTGCATGCAGGCACACACGCACGCACGCACGCACATACAAATAAATCTTTTTTCCATTTTTTTTGAGACAGGGTCTCACTGTGTAGTCCTGGCTGGCCTGGAACTTGCTACGTTAACCAAGCTGGCTTCGAACTCAGAGATCTACCTGCCTCTCCCTCATGAGTGCTGCAATTAAAGGTGTGTGCCACCATGCCCAGTCATAAATATTTTTTTAATAAATAGGCCTTTATGTCACTTCTCTGATTTCTTTTTTTTTTTTTGTCTCCAAATACTCTTTATTATTATTGTTGTTGTTTATTTATTTTGTATGTGTGGGTGGATGCGCTTATACTACAGTGGGCTCCTGAAACTAGCGGACTTCTGTCAGTTCTCCCCTTCCACCGTGGTCCTGGGGATGAAACCCAGGTTGTCAACCTACTGAGCTATCTCACTGCCTCCTGCTTTTTTTAACCGCCCCCACCCCAACCCCCACCCCCACCGCAAACCCCCACCCCCACCCCCGCACCCGTAGATTCTGTCTTCTATGGAGTGAGGTTTTCCTGGCTCTTCGAAGGCTGGGCCACTTTTGATTCTGCGTCTTCCTGTCACATTTCAGATTCCGTGTCTTGTTCAGGACTAGTGGAGAATGCCACTATTTTTTTTTTCTCACAGACCTTCGCCACCTGGGCTCAGTCCACAAGCTCTGGGCCTTCTGGCTATGGTTTCGGTGTCAGTTTTTCTTTCTCACACCTGGGGCTTGGGGACAGACCAGGCTGCAGCCTGCATCCCTGCCCTCCCCCTCCACACACACAGTTCAGTGTTCACAGCTTTGGGGTGTTGTGTGGAGTCAACTCAAGGTTGCTTTTTGAGCTCCTCCCCTCCATGGTAACCCTGGTACCTCAGTTCCTTGGGCCCCCTTGTTAGGCCCTGCAAGCAGACTGTCAGAGCTTTAAGTTCCCACGCTGCACTGCACACTGTGTGACACTGCCTGGATCTACCCCGTGTGAAAGCATCAGGGGTTCTGCTCACAGCCACAGGCACCAGCCATCCACCTTGCTCGGAGTTGGGGCAGGGACCAGGAGGGGACTGGACCTAGAATGGCTTACTCTGAGCACTGGAGTCCCCTCCTAAACCCAGACCAGAGAATAGCAGAAGGGAACAGGGCTGTGTAGGACTGGTTTGGGTCCACTTGGAATTCTGAGGCTGTTTCTCCCCCCTCTGCTGGCTGATGTCTTCCCAGAAGTCTTGAAATGTTTAACAGGTCCTGTGTAGGTGCTGGAGCTGGAGGAGAAGCGGAGCCAAGTATCCATCCCCCAAGACAAGGTCTTGTCGTGTATGCTGGCACTTTCCTGGAGTTCCATCACTCAGGAGGCTAAAAGGATCAAGAAATGGGTGCTAACCTGACCTGTATAGGGTTGGAGGCTAGCCTGGGCTACATAGAGTTGGAGGCTAGCTTGGGTTGTATACTGAGACCCTATCTCAAAACAAAACAGAAGATACCACACTTCATGGTTGATCCACCCAGTGGACTTGGGGTCCTCAGATGCGTCCTCATAGGTAGCTCCCCAGAAGCAGCCTCACTAGAGTGTCTCTGGCTTTTCAGGAAACCCCAACCAAAGAGTTGGGCCACTGTGGTGGCGAAGCACATGGTCCTGGACCCAGCAGCCCAGCAGCGTCCTCAGCCTCACCGTTCCTGGGCAGGTGCATGAACTCTGAAAGTTCTACGGATGAAGAAGGTATTGGACTGTGTTGGTCAGTTGCAAAGGCCTTGGAGAGGTAGAGCTTTGGAGGATAACATGTTTGAAAGAGAACATAGCTCGTTATTTTAAATGACTCCTGGAGTAACAGTTCCTGTGTGCCCTGGCTTCGCCATCTGCTTATGCCTGGGGCTCCCTCTCCTTATCTCAAGGGGTGACAGGGTGATGTACTTGTTTGCAGGTGGAGGCTTTGAATGGGACGATGACTTCTCCCCAGATCCTTTCATGTCAAAAACGACCAGCAGCCTCCTGGGTTCCAAGCCTTCTCTTCAGACCTCCAAATACTTCTCTCCCCCACCACCAGTCCGGAGCACAGAGCAGAGCTGGCCACACGTGTCTCCCTGCTCCAGGTTCTCCATCTCCCCTGCCAACATCGCCAGCTTCTCTCTCACACACCTCACAGACTCAGACATGGAGCAAGGAGGTGAGAGGTCCTGCGTGTGCTAAGGGGAAACAGAGGCAGGGCATTCGGAGCAGGAGGCCCTCCCTGTCCGGGGCACCAGGGCTCGCGATCAGATGCTTTCTTGCTCTTTCTTGAATAGATTATAAATTTCTTCTTAGAAGAGTTTCACAGTTTAGTGTAGGAGCAGATACTGGGGTTCAGATGTGGGTCCTGAGGTGGGTCCTGGAGTGTGCTAAGCAGGTTTCTACCGCAGAGCCACGCCCTCAGCCCCTCAGCCCCTCACTGTGAGATTCTAGGCAGGTGCTCTAGCACTGAGTTATACATCTCCTGCCTGCCTGCCTGCCTCCCTCCCTCCCTCCCTCCCTGCCTCCTTCCCTCTCAGTTGCCCTGAGTGACCTTGAACTTTCAATCGTACTGCCAAGTGGCCAGTGCCACCATGCCCAGTATTAACTCTCAGAATCTTGACAGTACCCATGGGCATCCCTACCACTTTGGGAGTCACTCAGATTGCGTGCTGCTGGCCTGGCTCTGGGGCACTGAGGTCCTGAAGGGTGCTCTGCTTTTTCTCTTCCCTTTTACTGCTGGCCCAGCTGCCACAGACCCCACTGCTTTCCCAGAGGACTGTCCTTCACAGGGCACCTGCTCCTGGGACACTTGACCTGTGGTTTGGACTCGAGCCCAGACACTTTGGTCTTCTCTGGCAGTGTTGACTTTGCCATTAAGTCCTGGTCTCCTTGCGATACCAGAGGGCCTGCTGGGAGCCCACACTGGGGTGGATTGGAAGTAGCAATGTCTCACCATGTGGGCCCCTTTCCCCATACCAAGATCCGAAGATAAATGGCAGTAGGTACATTTTTTTATTTGAAGTTTGCAGATCAAATAATAACTACGGGATACAAAGCACTTGTGTTTGTTTGCACAGTTCTTACCTGGGCTATGAGATAATGCCCATGCCTAAGGGTCTCCTGGGCAGGTGTGTGGGTCTGGCTGGGTTACTTCTGTGCCCGTGGGAGCCCAGCAGCTGCGTGTGCAGAGCCCCAAGTACAGGAAGGAAGGCCGGGCAGCGAGAAGGCGTGGAGCAGCCAGGCACCAGCCGCAGCTAGGCACCAGCCGCAGCTCCTCCCCCTGCCATGCTGCTCCGGTCACTTCATGTCTTAGTGTCTGGGCACTCAGTTCTTAAAACCCACTGTCATGTCGTTTCCTGTCTGGAAAACAGGGAGCAGCGAAGATGGAGAAAAGGATTAGGCAGCTGAGGACACAGTCTTCTGACTGGCCGGAGCAGCCTTCCTGTACATCGGCCCAAGCGACAGCATCCACTCTACGGTGGCTGGTTGTGAGACCGTGTGTGCGACGGACGGTGCAGGAGGTGACAGGGAGCGTGCGGCCGTGCCAGGAAGCCGGCCTCCTCTGCGGGCACGCCTGCGTCCTCACACGTCACGTGGTCCTGTGCAGGGGCCTCACTGCCACACCACTTCTGCCCGCTAGTGGGGGTCCTTGCACCCCAGGACATGGGTCTGTTTCCCTGTGTGGGTGTCCACCCCCTGCTATGCCCCCACCATGCCTGTGCCTCTGGTCTGGGCTAGAGTACCACAGAGGTGTGCCAGGGGAATGGTGACAAGTGAGCCATAGCTGCTGTTTTCCAGTCACTAACTGCCCTCTGGGTGCGCTGTGGGTGGGCGGCGTCGGGTCCCCAGGAGGTGCGGCGGCTCCAGCTCAGGCTGCCGCTTCCACTGGGCTGACTTTTTCTGTGTCTCGTTTGCTCTGCATGGAATTGTGGCTTCAACATTGCGTGTCCCGCCGTCTTCTGACTCGTGGGGATTGTACATAGGCTCGAAAACGAGTGCTAGCAGTCCTGGGAGTTACAGGCTCTGTGTTCTTAGAGGAAGCATTTTTGACGAGTCCACAAATGCTGCTCTGTTGCATCACTGCATTGAACACTTTTGTCTCCTGTAAAGTGGCTTCTCTGAGCAGCTGAGGGTCTTGCAGGGACTCCCCCTCAGCCCCCCATGCTTTTAAACCTTTTGGCAGAAATCTGAACTTTGGTGGAGCACTCAGAACTCAGCTCCCGGTTTCCAGACTCTTTTCTGGCGTGGCGGGTAAGGCCAGCTGCAGTCCGTGGCGCCGCCATCCCACCCCCTCCCCCAGGGGGCTGGCTGCAGAGGGCTGGCTGCAGAGGGCTGGCTGCGCTTCAAGCAAGGCGGACCTCTGAGGCAGAATCCCCACAGATGGCTCTGGGTGCAAAATGGTGGCTTTCCCACTTTGAGCCCAGCCGAGGACGCTGTTCACAGATGTCTGGAGCTGCACCTTCCTCTCGGAGCCACTCTAGGCGTCCTGAGCTGTGAGGGATGAGGGACCCCACAGAGCTCCAGCAGTCCACGCCCAGCCTTTCATCACCAAGCACTGAGCTCTCCTCCCACTGTGGAAGGAATCGGCACAGCCGCAGCCTGCCATCAGCAGGGAGCTGAGGACCCCGACACTAAGCTAGCCTCAGCCTGCTGTCCTCGAGTCGGTGACCAGCGCAGTGTGGCAGTGCTGTGCCGAGCTGGCCCCACACCTGCCTGGGTGCATCTCTTCACCCCAAACACTTCCCGGTGCTGACCCGCTCCCCAGACTCCAGTGTGACACTGGGTGAGTGTCCAGGCCCTGGCTGCAGTGTCAATCAGAGCCGCAGATCCTCCTGCAGAGTACAAGTGTGAGTGTCGGCTGGAGTTTACGTGCTTAATTAGGACCTTTGTTACTGATTCCGATTTGCTCCATGAAGTTTTTATACTAAGCAATAACTTTCCCACGGAGGAGAGTCGAGCACACCTGGGGTAGCCCGGGCACACCTGGGCTCCCAGAAGCACTGCATCCCGGGATACGTGTATTAAAGCAGGGCATTTGAAAGTCATTTTGCCAAAATTGTCATAACTGAGTTTTTTTCTTTATGGACTTTCTGAAATTTCTCTTAAAACTTTTTACCTCTGTTTACCAGTCTTAGTTGAGAAACAATTATATTAGTTTTATTTTTTTTTAATTATAGATTTAAGGAGTTCAGATTTAATGACTAAAATCAGGAAAATCCATAGACTGTGTATCTGGCCTTGTTTGAGTCAGCCCAGGATGAGTTGATTAGTATTTGGGGGCTGTCTATCTTTTGCAATGTTAAGGAGATTTTTAAAACATAATTCCCATTTTTATTTACATCTATATTGCACTCAAAATTAATTGCCAAAAAAATAAAGCATTTTATGTACTGATTTGGGGGTGGGGTCTTTCTGACTCTGGCATTCCTGGGAAGGGAAGATTTTGTATCCCCAATAAACACACACAGTTCAACACATCTTCCTGAAATCTTAAGCAATACAGAGACATTTCAGCAGCCAAACGGTCCATTTTTTAAATGTGAGCATGTGCTTTGCTGTCCAATTTAGATTTCGTTTTTACCAATAACCTGATTTCCATTTGCAAGTGTTTGTTCTAATAAGTTAAGTGGTAAGATCAAGTCCTTTAATGAAAATGATGAATCCTCCATTTCCTTCTTTTCTATATGCCAATTTATGTTATAAGATGACCCTGTCATAAGCCAGAGAGAGAGAAACGTAATGTGTGTGTGCCCTCCCAACCTTTGAGAACCAGTCTGGGTCAGATGCCATTTGACTTAAGGCTGAGATTGCAAACAGAGAGTCCTTTCTATTTTTAAATGTTCCAGTCTTGACTGTTTCTAAGGAGATGGGTTTATCTAAGAAAAGTCTTTTGTATAAGAGTCTCCCAGCCATAAAATGCTTTTCAAAACCTCTTCTGTTTATTCGCAGTTCCCATAGGGTATGTGTAGAATTAATGACCTATTGCATGTCTTTCCCCAGGGCCTGGCAGGGGGAGCCAACTCCTGGTCTTCCCACCACCGGGCCCTTTCTCTGAATTCCAACTTGGACCAAGTGTCAAGCTCTGTACGTTGAGTTTCCGAGCATCTGCCTCTCAAGGGTCACCTCCTAGTAAGAACAGACAGGCACTGTTCCTCCAGAGTTAAATCTTCATATTCCTTAAGTAGTGAACAGGTTGGCACAATTCTTGGCTGTTAGAAAACTCCATTTAGCATATAAATAATTTCTTAAAGGTGTGTTGACAGTATTGCATTACTGACAGCCAGTTCAAGGCCATGGCTGTTTCATTACTAAAGTTTGCACAGGCAAAGCTGGGTCTTGATGACAGGGCTGGCGCATGCACCCACTTTATCCTGCCCACAGCCAAGGACCTGGGGGCAGGGGTTGCGCACACCAGGCCTGCCACCTACCAGGTTGTACTGAAGTTCACGGAAGTAGAACGGTTAATAAACTTTGAGTTTAAATTGTGTACATTTTTAAATTGTAAAATTTTTACTGTATATTGATGCATAGTGTGATTCAATAAATTGCTTGTAATTTAAAAACTATTTAATATTCAAAATAAATATAGTTATATATTTATAAACTCCGTTGCTGCATTTATTCTGTGGTTTCTCCATTGCGGGGGTAGGAATTGGCCTGGTACTGTGGAGTTCCCACCATCCTAAGAGCATGACGATACTTCGCAGGAGACCATGGTGTCTGGCCCATGTGAGGCCTTGGTAAGTGTCTGTAGGTGTGGCGTTTCTATTTTCTGAAGAATGCAGCTGAGGTTCAGAGGTCCTGTCTTGGCCCAGCCTCTGAGTCCCACTCCAAGAAACCTCTGCTCAAAGCCAGCCTTTGGACTGGGATGATAAACTCTGTTGATAAAGAAGATCCAAATTTAATCCCCCCAAAAGCTGGGCCAATTGTGGTGCACACTATAATCCCCAGCACTCAGGAGGCAGCTGCAGGCTGTGAGAGCAGAGCCAGCCTGGTCTACATAGCAAGATCCAGGCCAGCTAGGACTACATGCTTAAAAAAAAATAACTGGCCTTCACCAAGCGTTGATGAGGCAGAGATGGGCAGATCCCTGGGGCTCACTGGCCAGCCAGACCAGCCTCATCAGGTTCCCAACCAGCGAGAGAGACCCAGACTCCAAAAAGCAAAGCAATGTGGTGGGTGGGACCTGAGGAACATCACCGAATCACAGAGTTTGTCCTTGTATACCCCCATACTCACGCGTGTGCACACAAACTGCACACACCAACAGTACATCCTGGCACTGAGCCGATGGTGCATGGCAGTAAGCTCACCCAGCCCGTGGGAGGCTAGGACAAGACCATTACTATGAGTTTGAGGCAGACCTGGGGTTCAGTGTGAGTACGCCCTGTCCCCAAAACAGAAAACTGGCTGGAGGGACGGCTCAGGTTTGGTTCCCAGCCTCTGTGTGTGTGTGTGTGTGTGTGTACACATACCCAGGCTATATATTTATACATGGTGGTTAATGACTGTCCATAACCCCAATTCCAGGGGATCCAATACCCTCTTCTGACCTGGAGCATGCATGCATGGGCACACTTACATGCTGGCAAAATGCTCATACATAAAATATTTTTAAAAATAGAACTGGGCATGGTGGTACACACCTTTAATCCCAGCACTTGGGAGGCAGAGGCAGGTGGATCTCTGGGCCAACTGGGGATACAGGGAGACCTGGTCTCAAAAAAAAAATATTTTAATAAAAATGGGGTTTTTTTAAGAAAAGATGCCAGGGATATTGTTCAGTTAGATTGCTTGTTTAGCATGTACAAAGTACCAAGTTTGGTGTTTAGTACCACATAATTTGGCACAGTAGACCACAGTAGTACTAACAGTGGATCAAAGAATATACAGATTATTTGGAGCACAATTTTGTCAGTAGCTGAGTCAAAAACACAGAAGCTGGGTGGGACATGCTAGTTCACAGCTATGATTGTAGCACTTGGGAGGTGAGGGCAGGAGGATCAGGAGTCCACGGGCCACCTGTGTCAAAACCAGCAAAGCTCAGTCGGAAAGGCACCTGCCACCAAGCCCAGTGACATGAGCTTGGTCCCCGGACCCCCGTGATGGAGGAGAAGACCGCTCTTCTAAGTTATCTTCTGACCTCTGTGCGTACATTGCAATGCACAACACTCATGCACACAAAGTAAAAACATTTTTTGGTCTTTTTGAGACAGAGTCTCCCTTTAGCCCCACCTGGCCGGGAGCTTGCTATGTAGACCAGGCTGGCCTTGAGCTTACAAAGATCCGCCTGCCTCTGCCTCCCAAGTGCTGGGATTAAAGGCGTGCGCCACCACACCAGGCAACACAAAATAAGTTTTTAAAAAATTTTTTTGAGGATTTGGTGACCATGGGAAGGGAAAACCCCAGTGTGGAGCACAAGGGCAGAACTGATGGTGGTTTGGGCTTGCCAAGGAGGAGACTTCAAACATGACATCTTTCAGCCTAATAAAAACAATCATAAGCTGAAGATGCTAAAACCTATGATATATGTGGTATGCTTTATGTGCAAATTTTGGAGTGATGCAAATTGGAAGGAATAATAACAAAAAGACTGGGTCAAAGAACTGACTGAAACGGTGAACTTCTGCTTGAAACAGTAAACTTCTGCATCAAGAATTTTGAGAGAGACTGAGAAAAAAGATGAAAATAGGTTTGGCAGAATGCATGAGCTCTGGTGGGGTGGGGAGGCAGGGAGGGGTACATGGGTCTAGATTTGATTTGTAATGTAATCTTGTGTGAAATGCACAGAGCTTCAATAAAACATTGGTTTTGAAAAAATAAAGAAAGATGACATCATGAAATTTGTAGTTAAATGGATGGTAGTAGAAGATATTATGTTAAGTGAAGTAACACAATCCCAGAAAAAAAAAAAAACAATGAATGGTATCCTTCATCTGTGGATGCTGACACCAAGTACCTAGTTATAAGGCAAACTGAGCCACCTTAATGTTATATTCCTTGTTATCTAAAAGCAACTGTGCTCTTATAATGTGAATCCCTTAACAGGTTCTAGAATTAACCTACCATTTATTTTGAGACTTTGGAATTTTGGTATATGGGTGGAGGGTATGTATTCATATTTTAGAGTAATATAAAACCCAAATGGAAAAATGTGAATCCTGAAATATGATTTGGAAATAACATAGTTTTCAGATGACATCATTTTAGTATAGGTAAGACATATATATATATATATATATATATATATATATATATGCATATATTGAAGTAATACAAGTTGGAGGGAGCAACAATAACAAAAGAACTGGGACAAAAAGCTGACTGAAACAGTGAAGTTCTCCCCTAATAATCCTCTGCTTTTAAAAAAAAGTTTGGACTCAGAAAAAGATGCAAAACACATATGGAAGAATCATGAACTCAGGTGGGATGGAAGGCATGGAAAGGGAAATGAGTCTAAATTGGACTTACAAATGATGGATGAAAAAGTTTAATAACAATAAAGTCTGTATATTAAAAAATAATAATTAAAATAAAAATAAATTATCATGACAAAGTAAAAAAAAACTGAATTAAAGTACATGTGGCCTTAGCATGTACTGGTAGAGTGATAAACCCCATGTCCAGAAAGACTCACAATTCAAAAATCTTCCAACTGTAGATGTCAGAGGGTCGCATAAGAGCTCAGCCCAAGCAAAAAAGGTCCTTTTATGTGAACATGGAAGCTGACGTCCTCCAAAGTGAGATACATGCGTTGAGAAACACCCTTGTGCTCCCGTCATCCCCTCAACTTGGAACAGTGAATTAGAATAAATAGTGAGTAGTAGGAGATGTGTATGAAAATTCTTGAATGTTGCTTAAGAACATGGAATTCCAGCCAACTAATACACATCTAATAATGTAGCATATATACTTACTATAATTTGTGAAGGCGGATGCAATAGAATCCAGAACAGCACCATCTCACAGAACCTAAAACTCTGCCAGGAACAAAGACCCCTCCAGGACAGACTGTGTGCAGTGGATATAGGTCACTGGAGACTAGCGAGCACCCTTCCCCCAGCAAACAGTTCATAAAATTTGATATTGCCATCACTTGAAGGGTCTAAATGTCAACAATCACATCCTGATTTATACAGACATGAAATGGCATAGAAGAGGATGGAATGGAATTCAATGAATGAAATTTAAAAATACAATGTATTACATACAATAGAGTTAATATTGCTTTCCAAAACAGTAGGAACTTATGCATGTATGTACACGCACACTCACATATACCTACAATCTGAGTTTGGGTTTACATGCATTTTAGTTACAGGCTCTAGAGAAAAGTCTCACAGTCCTACCATACTCATCACCCTATCCTCCTACCACCTTAGCATGCCCTCCCACCCAACAAAGACCGGAAAACTAATGATGGTCATTTTCATAGCCTCTCGGAGTTAAAATTTAAATACGATTTAGGTTGGCTATGCATAAACAACCAGAATTGGAAAGCATGATAAAAATGCATGCCTCACATCATGTGGTTCTGTCACAAGTGACTCCTTCGTGGGACCTCACATNGGGGAAATCGCAGGGGTCAGCACATCCGGAGTGCAATGGATAAGCCTCGCCCTGGGAAAGCCACCTTCGTGATCATGGTATCTCCCCTGCCAGGTAAGTATATCTTTTATTTTTTTTAAAACTACCTTGCAACCTGGGGAAACCGAGGCAGGTGCTCGCTATCAAGTACAGCAGATTTTTTTTTTTTTTTTTTTTTGAGTCTCAGCTTTCTACCTCTTGCAGACAGTGACATCCTACCACCTGGAGTTTGGCGACCCCAAAGCACCTGTCCCACCCCTGACTCAGTGTCTCAGGAGATAAGATGGGGAGAGCCCGAGTTCCCAAGCCCTTAGGAGCTGCAAGGTCCGCTGGAAAAATCGGAGCAAGGGAGGAGAGGCCTGGCTCCCTTTGTTTGGGGTCCCTGGGAGATCGCTGCAGAGTGACTTGCTCTGGCTGTTCTGAGTCTTCGCCCCCAGGCCAGGTGCACCCTCCAGGTGCAGTCCCCGGGCTCCCCCGCCCCGCGGGTCCCCAGAACCGCTCTGCACCCGCAGAGGGAGAAGAGGGTACTCGGCACCCAGGGCCTCTGCAGGGCCGGCAGTCCCCAGGGCGAGGGGCGTGGCTGCAGGTGCCGCCCCGGCCCCGCCCAGCGAGCTCATTTTCATGCTCCCGCGGCCCCGCCCGGAGTGGCTAAAGCGACGTGTCCTTGTCCCCCGTGGGCAGCCTCGGCGCGTGCGGCCTCGGATCCCCAGGTAAACCAGCGGGTTGGGGGACCCAGGTGGGGCGGAAGGGAGGGGACGCAGAGGCAGGACCAGAGGGCCGGCTTGGGGAGAGCCCAGGTGGTGGCAGCCACCCCCGCAGGCTGAATTCATCCACGTGGTGGGACTGGGGGCTCCCACAGGGCCTTGACAATTGTCAACTCTGACCTGACCTGTGGGCAGCCCCTATGTCCACTCATGGCCGGTTCTGGTCCTGGTCGTGTGCCTGCCTGTGTCTGGTCCAGTGGGACTACGAGCGTGCTGTTCAGGGGCTCTGCCTATTGCTAGGGGAGAGGGCAGTGGGGCGGGGGAAGGGGTGAGAGACATCCTAAGTCAGGCTTTGGACACCTTTCTGCATAGTTTTAGCAAAGTGCCAAAGGTCACTTTAGCTCAGGAGATACTTGTGGGCAGAAAGGGACATTGAAAGGATTCCCGGGTCAGTGGAGGGGACAGTAGGTGAAAGAAAGTTAGGTCAGTGCGAGATCCTGGGGTGGGGGCAAGTGAGTCCGGGAGGGCTTGATGTGAATGGAAACGAGCCTGGCATCGCCGATCACCAGTGGTCAGTACTGGCCACTGAGACAACTGCACTGAGGAAGGGGACAGGTCAGCCATGCTGTGCAGCCACTGGCCACCCTGAGTGCTGACCTCAGAGGGGCCTATGTTCTGAATTTCAGTTCGAAAGGCCTCTCCTCCTGGCCACCACCTCCTAGGACAAACAGCCTGGAGCCATGAAGACCAAAAACCGGCCCCCTCGGCGCCGGACCCCAATTCAGGACACAGAAGACACCCCAGGGGAGCGGACACTGGACAGACCCCAGCAAGGTTCGGGGGCCTCGGAGCTGGCGAAAGGTCTTCGGAGCAGGCCGGGCAGAGCGGCAGGAGCAAGGGCCGAGGTCAGCCGGCGTCGACAGGGGTCCAGTGGTCGTCGAGAGAACAGTATCCAGAGACGACTGGAGAGCAACGAGCGGGAGAGACAGAGGATGCACAAACTCAACAATGCCTTTCAGGCGCTCCGCGAGGTCATCCCACACGTGCGAGCCGATAAGAAGCTCTCCAAGATAGAGACCCTCACGCTGGCCAAGAACTACATCAAGTCACTGACTGCCACCATACTCACCATGTCCAGCAGCCGCCTCCCCAGTCTGGAGGGGCCGGGGCCTGCACCAGGCCCTAAACTCTACCAGCATTATCAGCAGCAGCAGCAGCAGCAGCAGCAGCAGCAGCAGCAGCAGCAGGTGGTTGGGACCACTCTTAGTGCCACCGAGCCCCAGCCCCAGGGTCACCTGCAGCGCTATTCCACGCAGATCCATAGCTTTCGAGAAGGCAGCTAGTAGCGCCCCGGTCTGGGGCGGGTTGACAGCCGTGGTCCAGACTGGTGTTAACACTCCTTGAGGTGGTTGTTTTTGGTTTTGAGACAGGATAGCACAGTAGCCCAGGCTGGCCTTGAACTCCTGATTCTGCTGCTCCACCTTTCCAAGGGCTGGTGCACCGCTTCACCTGGTTCATGTGGGCTGGATCGGACCACAGGTGCTCTACCAACTGAGCCGCGTCTTCAGCTCAAGACTGTAGCTCTTAGTAACCACATCTTCCCTGAAGGTTCAGCTCGGCCACCAATGGACAGTTCTTCCCTGCCACCCAGGGGACAACCGAATGGTCTAGACCTTTAGGACAGCTTGAGACCCAGGTCCCCAGGAAGGCCAGAAGTAGACAGACTAATCATTCTTTCCACCGGATACTAATAATTCTTTTCACTTGTGGTGGCCAAGGGTCAATTCCAGGAAGAAGTGTACTTAGATATCTGGTGAGGTCAAGGGCAGGAAAAGGCCCCTCTTGATCCCGTGTCTTTGGGCTTCATGGACCCTGGACCCAGAGCACCATAGCATCACTTGGCCCCTCCAGAGCCAAGATGGAGGCTTACTCTTCCCAGATTCATTTGCCCCAACTCAACAGCTGGGGGTGGAGAGACCTAGCTAGTCCCAATCATGTCATTTTAACTGGACTAGTGGTGACTGTCTTTTCCTAAGTGGGGACGTCTGGAAAGCTGTCAGTGCTGCCAGGCGCTGCCGGTGGCGGTCTAAGAGGGGCCTGGGTCTGAGGTCCTAAGTCCCCGCACCTGCTCCCTCCTCTCTCTTCCCCTATGCCCAGGTCCCTCTTTCTTTTCCTTCCCTGCCTCTTTCTCCCTCTCCTCTCCCTCACTATCTCCCTCTCCCTCTCTTGGATGGACAGATGGACAGATGTGGGTCTTATGTAGCCCAGGCTGACTTCTGAGCCCTCTGCCCCCACCTCCAGTGCTGGGACTACTGGCCAGTTCTACCATGCCTGGCCTTCCTCAGTCGCCTTTCTCCCAATGTGAGGTCGCCATGTCATCTGTTATGGGGCAGAATGATAGGATTTAGTTCTTGGTCCCTTTCAGGGCTATGAGGTGGAGGCTGGGTGACAGGCATGTCCCTCCTCTGACCTGGGGCTGCTCATTAGTGGCCAGGACTAGGTCGTTGGCAGCCTGGCTGCCTGAATCCAGCTTCCTTCTGTGGGGCGTTCCTGCCCCACTGGCTCTGCCGGACTTCACTTGACTGTCAGTGCTCCTGGCATCCCCCCCTCCTTTGTCTGCCCAGAACTGTCCAGGAGTTCCTGGGGCGGCGGGGGGTGGGGGGATGGGGGTGGTGGGGGGCAGCAAGCCCTCCCTTTATCTTTTTTGGTCCTACTATGTGGTCCAGGCCGGTCTTGGACTTGTGCTTGGTCTGTTCTCCTGCCTCAGCTTACCAAGCGCTATAAAGGGCAGAGGTAACCCTGGAGCCCAGGACAGGTAGCAGCCATGTTGGGCCGAACTTTTCTGGCCAAGCCTTCTGGAAAGCAGCCTTGGAGGGTATTGGTCTCTCCAGGGCAGTAAGACGGAACTGCACAGTCCTGGAGAGGCCTGATCTGGACCTCCCCAGATCGTGGATCAGGTGGGAACCGCAGGCCTTGGGGTGATCACTGGGGAAGGTCAGTGTTTGGGAAACTCAGAAATGTGAGCCAAAGCTGGGCACAACTCCAAGCTGGAGGTGTTCCCTGTCATGGGGGACTTGCCCAGTGGGGACAGGAGAGGCGTCTGTTAACAGCGCTACAAACCCAGCGGCCAGCTTCCAGATGAGCTGAGGTCAGCTGGGAAAGCATCGGTGGGGAGGGAGGTATCCAGCCACCTCTGCCCTAATGCCTGGCCACAGCTGAGGGCTGTCCAGGGTCACCGCCTTGCAGGACCACAGCCTCATGACTCTTTGTACCCCCAAGCTTCCATCTGTACCCCTCTGCTTCCCAGATGGAGTCATGGACCCAGTCGTCCTGTCCTTCATCTGTGACCGACAGGACCTCTATTGGCTCCTGGGACCTCGATGCCCCTAGGCCACATCAGAAGGGGTCTTCAGAGTCCTCAGTCCCCCTTGGAAGAGGCTAAGGGACAGCCTGGGCTGTCAGGACTATTGCTATCTCCTGGCCCAATCCCAGGGCATCACATAGCCCAGGCTGGCCTCTAACTATGTAGTCAAAAATGACTTTGAACTCTTGATATTCCTGTGTCCACCTCCTGAGCACTAGGATTTCAGGGGTGTCAGGATGATGAGGTGCTGCAATGAGGGACTTGGTGCATGCCAGAGGAGTCCTCCACCAACTGAGCCACACTCCCATCCCTCAGGCTGCTGGGCCTTTCTGTCCTGCTGGACAGCAGCTGAGTTTCCTCAGGCCCCTGGATGAGTGGAGTGGACCTGCCCACAGCCACCTGGACTGTGGAGCCACGGGTTCTGATCAACGTCCACCATGCAAGCGAAGACACCAGAGCTGTGAAAGCAGCTCTGTCCGGAAGGAGCCAATGGGAACAGGATGGCCTGTGCCCTGCCTGCTGCGGCCTGGTAAAAATGCTTTCTTAATGACCTCAATTTGCTTTTAGTTTTTCCTAATGGTCCCTTCAAAGTACTAATGAAATTGACGGCTGTATCATAAAATGAAAATAAAAACATTGCATAGCCATCATGTTTCAGCCCAAGGCACAAATGCCTTTTAATCCAAACCTCAATAAAAATACCAAACATTATGCTGTGGTGTGAATTTTTATTGAAACATCTGAGGAATCCAGACAGGTACCGCTGAGCGGGTAAACAGATGGCACTCAGCAGTGAGATGGGCGCACCAAGCTCTGGGCAGTGACGCCCTCGCCAGCGTTGAGCTGACAGCTGCCCACGACGGTCAGTCACTGCAGACCACGGGCACAGGTGTGGGGGGACAAACAGGAATGCCCCCTGGAAATCCTGAGGCCGACATGCAGATGGGTGGCAGACACTGAACCCATCTTCCCAGAGTGCACGGAGTGCCACCTCTCGAAACGCTGAGGACACTGGGTAGGCTGGGCAGACGCCTTCCAGAGCAACTCGGCACAGGGAGAGGTCCTGGGAAAGCCAGGCAAGGGTGGGTCCAACTGTTTTGTCTCCTAAGGAAGAGCTGGGCTTGGCTAGTCTAAAACTCTAGACACTGCCCACTGGACACGCAGCGTGCATCAAAGCATTCTAGGGGGCGGTGCTTCCTCCTGGCTGACCATACCAGGCAGGCCAGAGCTCACATCTAGGGCACAAAGTGCGTTCTGCCCTGCCTTGGAACAAGGACAGCCCAGGCTCTGTCCACACTTTCCCTGATGGACACAGATCTCTTGTCCCAAAGCCAGGGTGCAAACAGACTCCACTCAGCCAACACAATCTCCTGCAAGGAGGCCCTGCCCCATTCGAGAGAGGGACACTGACGGCTGTATCATAAAATGAGGCATGGGCACCACCTTCCAGGGCACCCCAGGAGCAGATTCCCACCCACTAGGAGAAGATCCATCCCCCACTTTAGCTTTTGCTGTTTTTGAGACAGGTCCTCATACAGGTTAAGGGCTAGCCTTAACTCACTGTGTAGCTGGGGATGACCTGGAATTCCTGACCCTCTTGCCTCTGTCTCCTGAGTGCTTAGAATACAGGCAGGTCCACTACGCCCAGTTTATTTACCTATCAGGATGTTTATTTTTGGGGGACAGGGGCTTGCTACGTAACCCAGGCTGGTCTCAAACTCATGAACCTTCTGCCTCGGCCTCCTGACTGCTGGCATAAGCCACCAAGCCCAGCTTCTTCATTTAACTTCGATTTATTATTTTTTTTTAATTTTTTATTTTTTGGTCTTTTTTTGAGATAGGGTCTCCCTGTAGTCCCAGTTGTCCTGGAACTCACTCTGTAGATCAGGCTGGCCTTGAACTCACAAAGATCCGCCTGCCTTTGCCTCCCAAGTGCTAGGATTAAAGGTGTGCGCCACCACACCTGGCTTTGATTTATTTTTAATGTGTGTGAATGAATCGTTTGCACATATATAAGTGTTCCTATGCCTGCATGGCACCTGCAGAGGCCAGAACAGAATACCAGATCCCTTAGAAGCAGAGTTATGAACAGTTGTCAGCCACCATGTGGGTGCTGGGAACTCAGCCTGGGTCCTTTGCAAAAGCAGTCAGGGCTCTTAACCACTGAGCTATCTTTCCAGCCCCCTCTTTGCTTAACTTTGTTAAAAAAAGAAAAAAAAAAAAAAAAAAAAGAAAGAAAGAAAAAAAAACACACACAAAAAACCCCATTTGCAAGACCTGTTCTAAGGAGGAATCACAGACTCGGCCTCTAGTCCTCAGCCCCATGGCTGTTTCTCTGTGGGGTGATCTGGGGCCCCCAGCTGAGGAAGGCTCCTCCCTGGCTCTGCCTTCCTAGGCCTGAATTCCTAGAGGGCTCTGGGTTTGGGGGCTGGAAAGGTGGGAGATGCAGCAGGGAGAGTTAGGGCTGAGGCCCAGGCCATGGTCGGTCCCCGCACCCCACAGCAGCCCTCGGACTCGGGCACGTGTGGGAGCCTCCCAGCTTCACATTTCTGGGCATCTCAGCCAGTGCTTCCCAAGTGGCCATGACTTTGGTCCGACTCCCTGTACACAGGCCTTGGTGACCCGGTCCAGAGCTGCACACTTTAGCTCAGAGCTCGCCTAGGTCCTTCTGGCTCCAACCATCGTTGCCTCCGGGTGAGGAGCAGTCTCAGCAGCAGACAGGACCCACACCATAGGCCTCCTGCTGCTGGGACAAGATCCGGGGGGCCGTGCTGGCATTGGCCCGGACAGAGATGTGGTCCCAGCCTCCCTGGGAGGAGAAAGCCATGTCACTCCAAGTCCTCCAGGACCAATCCCAACGCTGAGTCCCCAGTGCCCCCTGGGCTGGCCTGCTGCAGGTGGCGCCTGCGTGCGCGCGCACACACACACACACACACACACACACACACACACACGGTCCCAGTGTGCCCGCTCACTACTGCATGTGACACACATGGCCCCCTCACTCACCCCGATGCCATAGTCCCAGCCCTGCCCCTTGGGCTCCCGGGGCTGTACACCCGTGCGACGACACACTGTCCCCTGGCTCAGGCCGTGGCTCCCCTGGACTTTGTTGGCAATCACCCAGACCTGGAACAGAGGTTTGTTGGGGTTCCCAGCCCAGCTGCAGTAAGTTGCGTGGGGTCAGAGGGAGAAGCCAGAGAAGGGTGAGCCCCACAGCACGGGCCCATCAGCCTCTGTCCCTCACCTGGTCCAGCGGCCCCACAGACACTCTACGCACGTTGTTGGATACATGCTCCCAGCTGGAACCCTGTGGGTAGCTGGGGGTGATCCCTGCTCGGTACCACAGGTTTCCTGAGGAGATAAGCAGCCAGGGTCAGAGGCAGAGTCCTCGTGGCAAGCTGTGGGTCAGTCCCCAACGTCCCCTCCACTCCTTCACACCCCGGGGTTCTTAATGACCCAGCCCGGAGCCTGGGCGACAGCCAGCTCTGCGTCTATGTTCTAGATTTTATAACTGTCCTATTGTGTCTCTTGGGGCTGGCAGCCTTGGACTCTTTAACTGAGGTAAAAGCTGAGGACAAAGAATGTTTTAAACAAATAAGAGAACCGGATCTGGGAGCCACGCTCTCAGCGCCAAGGCTGCCTCCCTCCCCCACTTATTTTTATTTTATTTAGTTAAGTTGTTGTTTCATTTTGTTTTGTTTTGCTTGAGACAGGGTCTCCCTGCAGCCTTAGCTGTCCTAGAACTTGCTATATAGATCAGGCTGGCCTCGATCTCAGGGAGATCTGCCTGGGATTAAAGGCGTGTGCCACTATGCTCAGCTTCCCCTTTCTTTTTAAAAAAATTGAGACCAAGCCTGGTATGGTAGCACACGCCTTTAATCCCAGCAGGGAGGCAGAGGCAGGCGGATGGATCTCTGTGAATTCAAGGCTAGCCTGGTCTACATAGCTGAGCTCCAGGCCAGCTGGGACTAGAGGGAGACCCTGTCTCAAAAAAAAAAAAAAAATTGAGACCAGGTCTCAGTAGCCCAGGCTGTCCTCAGTTTGCTATGTGGCTAAGACTGGCCTTGAACTCACGCTGCAGCTGCCTCCACGCCCAGCGCTGAGCTTACAGATGTGCACAGCACACTCCGTTCACGCGCTGCTAACTGAGTTGTATCTTTTTCCTCTTGGTTTTCTGAGATGGGTGACAGCAGTGTGTGTGTTGGGGGGGGGGGGGTTCCTCACTATAGCCCAGGATGGCCTCAAACTTGATCCTCTTGATTTAGCCTTCCTAGTAGTAGGGTTGTAAGACATGTACCACATGCATCTGGCTTCAAGTCTGTGTTTGTTTGTTTTGGGACAGGGTATCATGTAGCTCAGGCTAGCCTGGAACATGACTGTGTAGGTGAGAATGGCCTTGAACTTGTGATCTTCCTGCCTCTGTGTCCTGAATGCTGGGACGACAGCTACGCACTGTCAGGCCAGGCTTCGAGTCTCAGGTCTGCCTTTTCTTCCCCTCTAGGTATCACCAGCAAATCTTGAGAGGAACAGGTCAGGGCTCTACCTGCATCGACACAGGGGTCAGAGATGAGACACGGCCACCTGCTGCTGCCTGTGGGGCTCCTATGCTCTAGACCTGAGCAGAACCTTCTAGAGAATGTTCTAACTGTGGGCTTGGCCATGCAACGTCCCCTCAGCCGACTCTCAGCCTTCTGAGCACACAGGGCTCAGCTGTCTGGGGCTGGCGCCATCAACTCAGGTTAAGTCAGGGACCTGGGCAACCTGGGCTTTGCTGCTCTATCTTGGTCCAGGCCTGAGGATCAAGGCTGGGTTGAGGCCCAGTGTTCTGTCTCCATGGCCACCACAGTGCAGGAACTCCAGGTCCCCAGGACAAGCAATACAGAAAGGCCCAGACGCTTCCAAAGGACGCCTTGAAAAGAGGCCAGGAAGGGAAGTCATGCTAGCCTACTTGTGGGCTGCCCACCCTCCCCACGGACCACGCAGGCACACAACAACTTGCCATTCTCATCTAAAGCATACACCGACGTCTGGCCGACGGACACCTGTATCAGCTTTTGCTTGGGAGGAGATGGGATGTGGTACCAGCAGTCACCTGTGAAGGCAGAGCAGACTCAGGAGGCCACCTGGAGACCCGACGCCACTCGGCCCAGACCCAGGCTTGCTTTCTGCTCCAACGCTCAGTGTGCTGGATCTTTACACCCGACCTCTGGTCTGGGTTGACCACAGATGTATGGCTGGGGCCCAGTGTATGAGCCGAGGGCCACACGAGGCCGCCTCAAGCTCTGCCATCCACCTAGGACCCAGCTTTGCCCAGGATCTTCCGGGGTCTATGGCAGACTATGCTATCGAGGCCCACTGGACTACCTCATCCACATGACATGAAGGTGCCCAGCCTGGTACAGTGGGGAGATGGACTCAATGGCTGCTCTCCAAATCCATTAGCGTAGAGGTGGGCTGTGTGCCAGCGGCCAGCTGCCAGCGGCAGCCACTTCTTGGCTGTCCCTCTTCAGCTTCCCCCAGTTGTGTGTCTAAATACCCAAGGAACAGGCCGGTACAGCCTGGCCTCCCTGTGGTAACCAGAGTGGTGGCTATGGGTACGTCCTCACAACTCAGAGCCCCTCACCAGGGTCCAGGCTACCCAGTGGACAACGCAGCCTCTGGGGGAGGAGCCTGGCCCCAGCCCTCTATACTGAGAACCACCAACTTAACTGGAAATGAAAGTGGAAGCTCATCTTCAGTCCCAGCACGTGGCGCTGGAGGGGGTACCACTCACCAGCTGGCTGGGCGGGGGACACGGAGCCTCGGTAGAACGCAGAGCCATCCTTGGCTACGGCCCACACCTGATAGCAGGCCCCAAGAGACACAGAGGCGAAGGGCTGCTCAGTGCCAACGTGAAGCCAGGAGGACCCCTGGAGATGGACAGGTGAGGGGGCTGAGGGCCACGGGGACCACCTGGCTTCCTTTCTCCCAAGGACCAGGCCCAATTCAGGCACCACAAACCCAATCCTGTCTGCGAGGTGGAGGCTGTTCAAGGGCCCAGCTAGTCTGAATTAGTCCTGCCTATGGTGTAACCTTGACTGTGCTGACCCCTGGACTTGGCCTCTCAGTCCCCAGGCAGGAAAGATAACAGCAGGTGTACGTCACCAAGGAGCACCACGCCACCTGGGCTCCCTGTCTCCCCTGATCCAGGCCTAGAGAGAGGCAACTCTGAATACCAACATTTTCCTTGGGACCAACTGCCCAACTCAGAATAAATATGGTGTCCTCTCACCCCAGGGACCCACCCCAGGCAGGTCTGGAAAGGCCCAAGGCCAGATAACTCCAAAGGACGAAACCTGACTTCCACAATATTCTTAAAAGATGGAAACAACCACCCCAGAGGACAGAAGGTAGGTAGGTACTCACTGCAGGGTTGAGCTCTGATACGCCCAGGCGGCACAAGACATCCCCCTTGTCACTGACAGCCCAGAGTGCGATGCTGTGTTCTCGCCTCTTAGTGTCTAGGGTTTCTGGGATGATGGACACATCGCTGAGGGAGATGGGGGCCACCTCTAGCCACGGTCCACTGGTTATCAGCTTGCATTTTCTGTCCAGGGAAAGGCAAGCCTAAGCTCAGGTACCTGGTGTGGAGCTAGCCTGAGCTCAGGGATGTGGTGTGGAGCTAGTCTGAGCTCAGGGACCTGGTATGGAGCTAGCCTGAACTCAGGGGCATGGTGTGGAGCTAGCCTGAGCTCAAGGGCAGGGTGTGGAGCTAGCCTGAGCTCAGGGGCATGGTGTGGAGCTAGCCTGAGCTCAGGGGCGTGGTGTGGAGCTAGCCTGAGCTCAGGGGTGTGATGTGGAGCTAGCCTGAGCTCAGGGATGTGGTGTGGAGCTAGCCTGAGCTCAGGGATGTGGTGTGGAGCTAGCCTGAGCTCAGGGGCAGGGTGTGGAGCTAGCCTGAGCTCAGGGACCTGGTGTGGAGCTAGCCTGAGCTCAGGGGCGTGATGTGGAGCTAGCCTGAGCTCAGGGACCTGGTGTGGAGCTAGCCTGAGCTCAGGGATGTGGTGTGGAGCTAGCCTGAGCTCAGGGGCGGGGTGTGGAGCTAGCCTGAGCTCAGTGGCATGGTGTGGAGCTAGCCTGAGCTCAGGGACCTGGTGTGGAGCTAGCCTGAGCTCAGGGGCGGGGTGTGGAGCTAGCCTGAGCTCAGGGATGTGGTGTGGAGCTAGCCTTGGAGCCTTGGGACATGTCCCTGGCACTGCAGTTCTGTTACCTGCAGGAGCCAAGATGGTCACCCTGCTGGGGAGGGAGACAACAGACTCCAGGCCTCAGGAAGGACAGGGTACCCAGTGGGTGGGAGTGAGGGGACCCCTCTCTGTCCCCTGCCCTTCCCCAGCCCAGCCAGCCCTCCCTCTGGCCCATGAGCAAAGCCCAGCCAGTGACATTTCTCTTATTTGTTTTTTAGAACAAACTTCAGAAAGCAGAGCGCTGGAGCCCGCAGGCATTTCCTGGGCTGACATTTACTCTTGACTCTGGTTTCTGCCCCTGCGCCTTTCCTGGGGACGAGGTCAGAGGCCAGAAGATCTGGCCAGTGTCCTCCTCCTGAGCAGCAGAGGGAGAGAGAGCAGGAAGAGGGGGTGTGGGGGACCCCTCCACCACAGGGCTCTCCACCCCAGGGCTCTGTGTGTGTGGGGAGGAGAACCCCTCCACCCCAGGGCTCTGTGTGTGGGGGAGGGGAACCCCTCCACCCCAGGGCTCTGTGTGTATGTGGGGAGGGGAACCCCTCCACCCCAGGCTCTGTGTCTATGTGGGGAGGGTAACCCCTCCACCCCAGGGCTCTGTGTCTATGTGGGGAGGGTAACCCCTCCACCCCAGGGCTCTGTGTCTATGTGGGGGGTAACCCCTCCACCCCAGGGCTCTGTGTGTATGTGGGGAGGGGAACCCCTCCACCCCAGGGCTCTGTGTGTATGTGGGGAGGGGAACCCCTCCACCCCAGGGCTCTGTGTCTGTGGGGGGGAACCTCTCCACCCCAGGGCTCTGTGTCTGTGGGGGGGAACCCCTCCACCCCAGGGCTCTGTGTCTGTGGGGGGGAACCCCTCCACCCCAGGGCTCTGTGTATGTGGGGGGGACCCCTCCACCCCAGGGCTCTGTGTGTCTATGTGGGGGGGAACCCCTCCACCCCAGGGCTCTGTCTCTCACCTGGCCCAGCACCTTCTCCTGACAAAATCCTTCATGGTTTTATACCCGTGGTAGGAGCTGCAAGAGGAAGAGGTGGTGCAATCGAGATCACTTCATGGAAGTTTCTGGAAAGCGACAACCGCTTGCACGCGCACGCGCAGGCGCACACACTTCTTTCCCAACTCTAGGTCACAGGCAGAGGAACAGCCGTGGTGGCACCCAACTCTGGCCTCAACCGGGTCCTGACTAAAGCGGAGCCTCCAGGGACCCAGCAGACCCCCCTGGGTTTGGCATCTCCCTGACCAGGGCCTCCTAAGGCCTAGTCATGGCGGCTGCTGTTTAGAGTGTCAGGCTAAGCGGCCCTTGGCTTTTCCCCTCTCCAGGCACCAGAGGAGTGTGTTTGAGGAACAGAAGCCCTCAGTCTGGTTGAAGGCCTGAGGGTCGTCACTTTGAGAGGCCTCAGTGGGACCTGTGGGAGCAGCCAGGCTGAACACAGGTCTGCTCAGGAGTCACCGACTTGCAGCTCCAGTTCAGGCTGTCACCTTCTGACTGTGAGAGGCCTGACCTGCTTCACAGACCTTCAGCACTGTGCCAGGAGCCTCCCGACTTTCTGACTTGGTATCTGTGTATGTGTGTGTGCCTGCGTGTACAAGTGTGAGTGTGGAAGTTGTTCCTTCTGCATTTTTACTTTTGTAAGTTTTTAAGACAAAGTCTCATTGGCCAGGAACTTGCCAAGTAGGTGAGATGGCTGGCTGTGAGCTCTCGGGACCCTCCTGCCTCTGCCTCTCCCACTGGACTGCGGCTGGACGGGTGGTCTGTGGGGGTCAATCTCACAGCAGCTTCTCAGGCAAGCAAGTACTTTACCAATGGAGCCACCTCCCAAGCTGGGTTGATCGCCTACTTTTCCATGAACCCACCTGCCTCTCGGGATGGCTCCTGTGTCACTCTGAGGAGCTTAGGCTGCCCCTTCCACTGCCTGTCATTCAGGGCTTGGCCCATAGCCCTAATCCTGAAGTGGCTGAGGTGGCAGAATGGGGAGGGCTCTGCTTCTCAGCCAGGCTAGAACTGTGGGGGCTGGAGCTATGGGAGAGCCCGGGTTGAAGTCAACGGGAGCCTCGGGGCACAGAGAGATGCTCACGCAGGGAAGTCGCTGGCATACTGCCACCCCTCCTGGTCGGTGCCTCCGCGGACACTGAAGTCCACATACCAGTCAGAAACCTAGGAAAGAGCGAGTCAGTGTGAATGGGACCCCCTAACCCAGAGACCAGCAGAAACCTGGGGCCTGGGAAATCTGCAGGCAGACCCTACTTACGCAGACAGACACAGGGCAGCCCTGGACTCACCCAGGTCCACTGTAGGGAAGGGGGCTTCGTGCCGGCCTTAGTGCATTCCTGCAGCCCTGTGGCATCACTCCACATGTACCGGTCAGTGGGCAGACCCCTGCAGCAGGATGACAGGCATGACATGACGAGAGAGAACTTAGAACAAGCGACACTGCCCAGATGCTCCTGGTAAGAGGCTTGCACCTCACTCTGCGGGGGACCTGATGGCACTGCTTCGACAAGCCCCTCCAGCTTGCACCTCATTCTGCGGGGTACCTGATGGCACTGCCTCGACAAGCCCCTCCAGCTTGCACCTCATTCTGCGGGGGACCTGATGGCACTGCCTCGACAAGCCCCTCCAGCTTGCACCTCATTCTGCGGGGGACCTGATGGCACTGCTTCGACAAGCCCCTCCACTCGCACCTCATTCTGCGGGGGACCTGATGGCACTGCCTCGNCATGGATTCCAGTGGAAGGGTCTATGGGAGGGTGCCGATGGGCTATAAAGTTGATTAAGATATTCTGAATGAAATACACAAAAAAATAAACTTAGAAAAAAAGAGGTAATTCAACTGGGCCTGCCAATCACTTGGCCAAGAGAACATCCCCCATGAAATCTGATTGGGGGGGATACTTAACATGGAGAAGACACGGAGGGAGTGCTAGACAAGTAAGGGGAGAGAGGAGAGATAAATAATGCCAGCTGGGGAAAACAAACAAACAAACAAGCTGAGGGAATCATATTAGTCTAACAATCTATTGACAATTACATATACAATATCTCTACATGAGTCCATGTGCAAAGATGAAGGCTACATAACAAGAAACAGTGCCAGACAGGAGAAATTTTCCTTTGAGTCATTGGCCAGGGTAGTCCAGGAGACTCCCAAAATTACACAGGCTATCGCCACAGCCCTTGACTGCCTCCGGGAACCTGAAGGTAAGACCCTACTGCTGAAGACAGGACATACTTTGGACACTGGATTTGGAGCAATGGAGCTGGAGCTGACCTGGAAGCCACCACCCATGAAGGCCAGCTCTCATAGCTTTGGAGAGCACTATGCAAGCTGCTAAGGAAGAACATCAATCAATGGCCCAACACCAGCTTTAACACCAAATAGCCTCGTCAATTATATCGGTGCAATAGTGGCACTTGTATCTTGGGAACAATCAATGGCTGACTAATTGGACCTAAAGCCCACTCAGTGGGAGGAAACTCATGTGTGGTACTGGAAACATAGCCAGATGCACACATCTGGAGAGGTCATAGATCCTAGAGAAATCCCCAAGGTTGACACATTCCTAGGCTAAGGTAACATCTTAATAACTGCAAAAGAGGTATCCTTATATTTCCAGACAAATATCCCAGACACCACTCAAAAAAGAAGCTTCTTTTGCACTAGATGAGAACAGTACAGAGTCCTACAACTGACACACACACAGACATGGTCTGTGAACTGCTCATGCCTAAGCCACACACCTACAATGCAACCTCTACATAAGGCCCACAGAACATGAAACCAAAGAGCCAGGAAGACATTAATTAACCTCTTAACTCTAGTTAAGGAAGCTCCTCCATGCAAAAGGAGACCAGGAACTCAAACAGGCATGAATGGCCAAACTGAGGAGATTAGGAGTCTACAGAGTGTGGGTCCATGGACAGGTTACCTCTATTCATATGAACCTACAGCACTGCTATCAGCATGCACAAGATCCAAGCAAGCTCAGATGAACAAAAACCCAGCATGGAGTTGCAGAAATGTGCAGCTGAACCCAATCTTGGCTGAAGAAACAGTGGCAGCTGATTATGGCTGGCCTTCTATGGGAAAGGTACTCCAGATAGGCTGACTAGAGCTCAGGGGATGAGCTGGCACTGAGAAGTAGGCAGGGAGAGCAGTCTGGCACAATGAGCCCTAGCACAAATGACAGAATGTATGAACTTCTGGGTGAGAAGCTGGGGGGGGGGTGCCAATGAAGAAGTGGGTATAAAGGAGATTGAAAATTACATATGAAATACACAAAAACTCAATAAAAATTTAAGATAAAAAATCTGATTCTTATCTAAAGACATGCTGGGGAGATGGGAATAATTGTCCCCTTAATGAGATCATGTATTTTTAACTCCCAGAAGCCCTTTCCTAGATGCAGTAGCTTACAGAGCTTCACTGCCAAGCCTGCCTACTTTTCTAAGTGAAAATGTAACTTTTCCTTTTCTCTTTTTCTATCTCTTCTTTGGTACCAGCCAAAATCCTAAGCTTGCTTCCCTACACAATGCTGGGCTTTCTCACTGTGTGCTCTGAAGAATCCCCCCTCCCAGACACAAACACACACACACACACACACACACACACACACACACACACACAGTGCTATACAATGCAGCTGCATGCCAATCTCCACTGCTGAACCTGTTTGCTTTCTTAGACACTGACTCAAAAAGTATGGCTATCACTCTTCCTCTTCTCCATCTCTATCTTTCCAGCAGCTGCCAAGAATTACAGCTTGTACCATTTTTCTCGAAAACTCTGATAAAGTGGTCCTTGAACATTCTTCTCGGTCTGTTTAACATTCATTTACCCATAAGACCAAGAACTCACAAAGGAGAAGCCTAATTCCCAGGTAATACATTTGGTGACCACAAGGGATTTTAATATTTTATTTATTTTTACTTCATGTGTATAATTGTATTGTCTGCATGTGTGAAAGTGCGCCTGTGTCATTCAATGCCTGAGGAGGTCAGAAGAGGGCGTCGGATCCCCTGGAACTGGAGTTATGGATGGTTGCTGGTTGCCATGTGGTGCTGGGAAACGAACCTGAGTCCTCTGCAAGAGCAGCCAGTGCTCTAACTGAGGAGTTATCTCTCCATCCCCAACAAAGAAAGAGATTTTAAAGAAGCTCCTTGGAGGACAGAGTAGGTGACCATATGCTATGATTCAAGTAAGCTCTTTCTGGTGTCTCAAAACCCCAGTAGTTATCTTTTGGCTAAAATTCCTATTAGAGGACGAGTTCATGTCAATTTTTAGACAGAATGAACAACAGCTGGCAATTTGAACTTCTACCCTATCCCCACATAGATTTGTTTTATAAAAGACAAAAAACGTTCAGATGTGCCCTGTGTGGCAAGCTTTTCTTCAAGACTGGTATAACTGCCCATTTCAGTGTTCAATGATCAAAGCTGAAGGCCAAAGTAAGGAATATATAATTAAGAGGACACACAATATCTTCTTTTTTTATTATTTATTTATTTATTTATTTATTTATTTATTTATTTATTTACGCATATGAATGTAGTGTCTGCATGCAGGTCTGTGCACCCGTGTCGTGCAATGCCGCGGAGGTCAGAAGAGGGTGTCGGATTCCCCTGGAACTGGAGTTCTCCTGGAATTGGAGTTTCAAACGGTTCTCGGCCGCCATGTGGGTGCTGGGGATCGAACCCGGGTCCTCTGTAAGAGCAGTCGGTGCTCTTAACCGCTAGGCCATCTCTCCAGCCCCCCCCCCAATTTTTTTTTAAAGGGTTCATTGAGCTAGTACAGTGAGGCACACCTGAAATCCCAATACTAAGAAGGGCTGAGGCAGGCAGGACGAGCCCAGCAGCGCCCAGCAAGCTTGGGTTGCACAGTGAGCTCCTGTGTAACAAAACAAAGGAACAAAAAAACCCACAGCATAACTAAATGATTTGTTTTAAAGGGATAAAGTACTGAGCTGAGTGTGGTGGTACACACCTTTAATCCCAGCCCTTGGGAGGCAGAGGCAGGCATATCTCTGTGAGATCAAGGCCAGCCTGGACTCCATAGTGAGTTCCAGGCTAGTTGTGACAGGAAAACCCTGTCTCACAAAACAACAAAAAAAGAAAAGCAGGAGGGGGAAGGCGGAGGCGGGGAGATGGGTTGGCCAATAAAGGAGCCCCCTGCCACCGGAGCTGTCCCTGGAAACCACGTGAAGGTAGAAGGAGAAAACTGACTCCACAGAGTTGTCCTCTGACTTCCACATGTGCATACACCCCCCGCCACACACACACACACACACACACACACCCCAATAACAAAGTTTAAAAAGAAAGGATGGGGCTGGAGAGATGACCCAGGGGTTAAGAGCATTAGCTGCTCTTGCAGCAGACCCAGGTTTGATTCCCAGCACCCACATGGTGGCTAACAACCATCTGTGACTCCAGGGCACCTAAAGCCCTCTTCTGACTTCCTCAGGCACTGCATGACACAGGTGCACTTACATACATGCAGGCAATACAATACAGTCATACACATACAATAAATATAAAAACAGAGCACTAAAGAAAAAGCTCTGGGGAAACGGTTCAACTGATAGAGTGCTTGCCATGTGCACTCCTGAGGATCCAAGTTCAAGTCCCAGGACCATGTGACAAAGCCAGGAATTCCTGCCACACACTGGAGATCCCAGCCCTAAGGGAGGCAGAGGACACCTGACGGTGCTCTTCAGCCTCCAAATGCATATGCACACATGAGAACAGGCTCCTGAGACACAAGTGCATGCCCCATGAACACACACACACACACACACACACACACGCCACAAAACAAAACAAAACAATACAAATAGTCAAACAAGATCTGGTTAGTCCCACAGTGGGCTGACTGACCAACTTCAAGGCTATGCTGAATGCTGTCTGGTTTCTGTCAAGGCTATGGCCTGGGATAGGCAGCACCTTTGAGGGCACCTATTCTATTCACCTGCTAGTGTAGCCTGTGACGGGGTTCCAGCGCTGGTTCTCATAGATGTACACACTCTTCACATCTGACTGTGTGTAGATGTTACTGGTGCTGCCAGCCAGGCCTGAGGGGAGAGGAGGCTGCCAGGATCCACAACACATCAGCCCTGAGCCCTGCCAGGGACTTGGTCTCAGCACTTTGGTCCAGCAGAACACAGGCAGGGAGGACAGAGGAGCCAGGGCAGCTACGATGACCAGTTGATCTCTAAGAGAGCCAGCCCCGCGTGGGTTTCTCTCTGTGGGGGCTGACTGTGTAGCCTCTATGAACGGACCTGTTATGCAGTAAACTTTCTGTGGCTGCCATCTCTTTTTGGTCGAGGCAGGGGCAGGATATCACTGTGGAGCCTGGCTGGCCCGGAACTTACTATGGAGACCAGGCTAGCCTCAAACTCAGAGATCTACCTGTGCCTGACTCCTGAGTGCTAGGATTAAAGGTGTGTGTCATGTGCTCAGCCCACCTCCACTCTTAAGGACACCTCACTGCCTACCATCTTGTTATCCAGTACCTAGCATCAGAACTTATTAGCAAAGCACACGACCTCTGTGAGCCTCAAACTCGAATCAGATACCGAGGTAATTCCTGCCTCAGAGTCAGGGAGGCCATTCAGCCTACAAGGCTCTGGGTTCCTGTGGTCATGTGGACTATAGCTCTACAGGGTCAGCTGCCTCCCCACTATGGAGTCTGCAGGGCTGTGGCTTCAATGTTTTATTTCACAGTTGCATTGCCCTCTACTGTCCACCCTAACCTTGAGGGTCTTGGGGGGACTCACTTGCCCTGAAAGAGCTGGAATTTGGGTAATCAGGGGACTGCGCTGCCTCAGTGCACCCTGGAGTAGCCTCATCTCTGAACACACTGGAGCCATTCTAGAATCTTCCAGGTTCTCTGCTCTGCTGGTAGGACCCGAGAGGGCATCTCGGAAGCTGGGCCTGTTCTCTTCATTCTTGTGCTCCTTGGGTCATTCTGTCCTCTGGAAGCTGGCACTGCTGAAGGTCACCTGTCAGCCAGCTATTAGCTTAGTGTCCGGACCGGGACAGTAGCCCTGGCACTGACAAGGGTAGATGGGGATTAAGAGAGGGTATGCCCGGAAGGTTCTGGGAGCTGGTCTTGCCAGCCTCAGGTGCTCTGGGCAACTCTCACCTTGGAAGCACCCTCCACCATGGCCGCCTGTATATACCCAGGCTGTGTGGTCATAGCCGATGCCCCACACCACACCACGGCTGTTGGCCTCTATGATCCTCAGGTGGCCTCCCATCTGCCGCCAGAACCTGAAAGGAGGCCCGGAAGGCAGCTCAGCCCAGCTGTCCAACCCCCACCTACCCCGGAGTGTTTGTCTTAGACTTCCTGTGGGTAAAAATAACCGGACAATTTTGGGCCACTGGACCCAACAACCCATGTCACTTCTGTTTGAATGAATGCTAAAGAGGGCACAAAGTGCCACACAACAGCAGGAAGTCCTCAAGAGCCTGCTGCCCTTATCCCTGAGCCACACTGACTATGGAGCAAGGAGTCAGTGGCCTACTTCACACTGCAGAGCTGGGAAGTGGTGTCTGGGCTGCTCACAACTTGCTGGGTGCGGCCAGGCTTGACTGTCATGACAGAGAGCAGAGAACATGCTGTCTAACCCTCTGTGTAGGTGGCCAGCTCGCTGAAAAACCATCCCAAGGGGCCTAGGCAGGAGGTTGGGTTGGCTCCTGCAGGGCCTGCCTCTGCCAACAGAGGGCACCCAGCACACATGCCTCTCACGGAGCATCTGAGATGCAGGATTCCTGGGCCAGCATCATGGGGAGTGCTGGCCCATCCTCTTCCTCCTCGGATCTCTGCTCTTATTGGTCCCTATAGGATCCCATTCCCTCTTGTGGCAGAGTGTCACATATCCCAGACTGCCTCGAGCTCACTATATAGCTAAGGGTGACCTTGAACGTAGGATCCTCTGGACTCCACCACCTCACAAAATGCTGGGATGACAGGCACGCAGAGCACCCCACTCAGGGCTGGGGATGGAACCCAGGGTTCCCTGCATCCTAGCAAGCACCTACCAACCGAGCTACGCAGCCCCTCGTGAGGTTTTAAATGCCTGGCCTATCTCCCCCATGACTAAAGGGAACGGGAGCCCACCACATCCTCCTGTGAGCCTGTCTGCTCTGCCCCTTTTCAAGACTCCCAAGCCACCAACTCCCTCCTTCAAACACATACGAGCTGCTCCCTCTCCTCTGCTGGGCCCCACCCAGCCATCAGCTCAGAAGGAAATGGGAGGGGCTGAGACCCCAGGTCTGGGGTCAGGGCTGCTGAGAAGACTGAAGCCTCCACAGAGCCCACTCCATGCTCCAAGTACCCCAGGCTACTCCACAGCAGCTTGGTGGTGCCCTGACCTCTGAGCCCAGCCTTGAGGGCTGTCAGTGAGAAGTCGCTATGTGGTCTCAGATCCCATGGAGGAATCCTTTCGGGAAGCCCGAGCCCTGGCGATGAGGGCAGGGAGCAGCTGAGCACCAGTCCCAGCTAAGGGCATAGCCCACTCACATCTGGTCGCAGGGCAACATGTGCTCTCGGGCCTCCAGGTCCGGGCTGGGCTCACTCACAAAGATGTCGCCCTTGCAGGTAACAGACCAGATGGCCTGTGGAGACGGGCGGCCATGGATCTTCCGGCTCTCACAGCAAGACAGGCTGAGCAGGGCAAGCTGGAGTGAGTACACAACTGGTCACCACTGGGCACACAGAGGTCCTGGTGACCCTTCTCAGTCAGCCCTCTCGGCCCCTGCTCACTCACCCAGTCATTCATGTCTTGCTCAGTGGTGGCGGCCAGGCGCACAGGCCATCTCTGCCGTGTCCTCTCAGGTGTGTAGAGGGCAAAGGAGTGCTTGGCTTCATTGAGCACAGGGACCAACACAGTCACCTCATTCAGGAACACGTGCAGGTACTGTTTTGAGAGGGGTGTACAGAAGAGCCATCACCCTAGACAAAGTGCCCTTGGGGTGATGGATCTCCACCACGGTGATGACAGTCAGGGACAGGCCACCCCTTCTTTTAGACCTTATCCTTGGACCTTGTGATACAAATGACTGAAGCCATATTGAACAAATGCTTTGGGGGTTGGGACTTGGTTGCTGGAGTGCTTACTCAGCATGCATGAAGCCCTGGGCTCCATTCCTAGTACCACATAAACCAGGCAGGATGGTGCACACTTGTGATCCCAGCACTTGGGAGGTAGAGGCAAAAGGATTAGAAGTTCGAGACTAGCCGGGCGTGGTGGCGCACGCCTTTAATCCTAGCACTTGGGAGGCAGAGGCAGGCGGATCTTTGAGAGTTCAAGGCCAGCCTGGACTACAGAGTAAGTTCCAGGACAGCTGGGGCTACAGGGAGACCCTGTCTTGAAAACACCAAAAAAAAAAAAAAAGTTCGAGACCATCCTCAGCTACACAGTGAGTTTGACACCAGCCTGAACTGTGTGAGATCATGTCTCTCCCCACCATCCATTCCCCCAAAAATGCTTTTAGAAGTTAACTGCTTCCCAGCACTCAGGAGGCAGAGGCACGTGGATCTTTGTGAGTTCAAGGCCAGCCTGGTCTACAGAGTGAGTTCCAGGCCAGCTGGGGTACAAGGAGACCCTGTCTCCAAAAAAAAATGAAATCACTATCCCATCAATTAATAAATTTAATAAAGTTAACAAAAATAAAAAAAGAAGTTAACTGCTAACAGTTTGGAATAGGATTCATTCTAGGTTTATTAAAAAAAAAATTAAGGGGCTGGAGAGATGGCCTAACAGTTAAGAATGCCGACTGCTCTTGCAGAGGACCCGGGTTCGATTCCCAGCACCCACATGGCGGCTGAGAACTGTATTTAACTCCAGTTCCAGGGGAATCCGATGCCCTCTTCTGACCTCCATGGCATTGCACGACACGGGTGCACAAACCTACATGCAGACAGTACACTCATACGCATACAAAAAAATAATAAAATTTAAAAAATAAAAAATAATAAATAAAATTTAAATTAAAAAAATTAAATTTTGCCAGGTGTGGTGACGCACGCCTTTAATCCCAGCACTTGGGAGGCAGAAGCAGGTGGACCTTTGTGAGTTCAAGGCTAGTCTGGTCTACACAGAGAAATCTAGGTCAACTGTGGCTACAGGGAGACCCTGTCTCAAAAACAGCAACAACAACAAAAATTTTCTAAGTGTTTTGTGGGCTTGTAAGTGCACCTGTGTGACGTAATACTCACAAGGACCAAAAGAGGGCGTTGGATCCCCTGAAAGTGAGTTACAGCTGGCTGTTAACTGCCATGTGGGTACTAGGAAAGGAACCCAGGTCCTCTGCAGGAGCGGTAAGTGCTCTAAACAACTGAGCCACATCTTAAAGGCTAGAGCCTGTCTAGGTTCAAACCTATAATCCCAGCACTTGGGAGGCTGAGACAGGACAGTGAGTTCAAGGCCAGCCTGGGCTACATGGTACGTTCCAAGCCAGGCTAGTTAACTTTTGAGCCAGTGAGAACCTGTCTCAAAACAAAATTTTAAAAAATTTTAAAGTTTATTATTTTTATTTTATGTGTATGACTGTATTGCCTGCATGTGTGTAAGTGTACCCGCCTCATGCAGTGCCCTATGTGTATGAGTGTATTGCCTGCATGTAAGTTCACCCACGTCATGCAGTGCCCTATGTATATGAGTGTATTGCCTGCATATGTGTAAGTTCACCCATGTCGTGCAGTGCCCTATGTGTATGAGTGTATTGCCTGCATGTATGTAAGTTCACCCACGTCATGCAGTGCCCTATGTGTATGAGCGTACTGCCTGCATGTGTGTAAGTTCTCCCATGTCGTGCAGTGCCCTATGTGTATGAGCGTATTGCCTGCATGTGTGTAAGTGCACCCGCGTCGTGCAGTGCCCTATGTGTATGACTGTATTGCCTGCATGTGTGTAAGTTCACCCGCACTGTGCAGTGCCCTATGTGTATGAGCATATTCCGTGCACGTAAGTGTACCCGCGTCGTGCAGTGCCCTATGTGTATGAGTGTATTGCCTGCATGTGTGTAAGTGCACCTGCGTCATGCAGTGCCCTATGTGTCTGAGTGTATTGCCTGCATGTGTGTAAGTGCACCCGCGTCATGCAGTGCCCTATGTGTATGAGTGTATTGCCTGCATGTGTAAGTGCACCCGCGTCATGCAGTGCCCTATGTGTCTGAGCGTATTGCCTGCATGTGTGTAAGTGCACCCGCGTCGTGCAGTGCCCTATGTGTCTGAGTGTATTGCCTGCATGTGTGTAAGTGCACCCACGTCGTGCAGTGCCCTATGTGTCTGAGTGTATTGCCTGCATGTGTGTAAGTTCACCCGCACTGTGCAGTGCCCTATGTGTATGAGCATATTCCGTGCACGTAAGTGCACCCGCGTATGCAGTGCCCTATGTGTCTGAGCGTATTGCCTGCATGTGTGTAAGTGCACCCGCGTATGCAGTGCCAGAGGAGGGCAGTGGACCCCCTAGAACTGGAGCTATGGACAGTCACCATGTGGTCACTAGGATGTGAACCCGGGTGGCCAGTGCTCTTAGCTGCTGATCCATCGCACCAGCCCAAAACAACAAAAAGTAGCTACTGTCTTAGGGGCGGTGGCTTGGGGAGGCCACAGCGCAGGCCATACACACAGGTGCCCGTGCTGGGCCCTGCAAACTAGGCAGGTTCTGGAGCAAGCACCTCTGGGGCTTATTCTATGTCCCAATGACCCTCCTCCCCCGTCCAGTGCTTTCCACCCCATACCTTCTTCTCTTCATGGAGCACATAATAGATGAAGAGGATACTGTCACGAGCCCCATCATGCCCCGTGAACTGCTCCAGGGCCACACGAACATCCACCCACTTGTGGGGCTTCCAGTCACACCACCACTGCAGGGTCCCGGTCTTCACCCACACCGACTGTGGCACCAGCAACCAAGGGCAGGGGGGACACAGTCACAGGCAGCTCCCCTCTCCCAGAGCCCCCCAGCTACTCTGGCCCCTGCTCTCTCCTTTGCTCTGTGGTAAGAGACTGCTGTCCTGACCAGAGCTCCCAGCCCTCCGTCCTCCCAGTTCTCTCCTCCGTTAATGACACCAGAGCCACAACTGGACACTAGGTAGAGAGCCATCGCTGCATCACCCATTTCTCACATGGACAGAGATCTGCATAATTAGCCCACGTTCTCAATGGAGAAACTGAGGCTCAAGCAGAGTCTAAACCTGAAACCTAACCCAATGTCAGAGAAAGGGACAAAGAGTTCAGCACTCAAGCAATCAGGCTGCCTGGGTGCAGGAGCATACTCTGGTCACAGCCTAGGATAAACCCTTTAAAAAAAGCCAGGCTTGGACCCTATATGAGTTCATTCTCTGGCCTGACTGCACCCTCTGCAGGTGGGGCTCTGCCTCCAAATGTGTGAGCGTGTGCTTGTCAGGGCTGACAGTGCAGCAGGGCAATCACTGAGTCACCAGCAAGAGCAGGATGTGGTGCTGCGTGCCTGGGATCCTGGGACTTAGAGACTGAGGCCAGCCTGGACTACAGAGTTTGAGAGTAGCTAGGGGTACACCCTACCTCAAAAACAAACAAACAAACAAACAAACAAACAACCTCTTCGATGGGAGGCTGGGCCTACCTGCTCCACAGCCTGTTCGTAGTGTCTGAAGTTCTCCAGTTCCCGCTTGGTCCTTTCCGTGAGCTGCTGGAAGATCTGCTTCCTCCAGGCAGCGGTCTGCGCAGGCGTGATGGGCAGGGACAGCATCTGTACCGAGGGAGACAGGCCTGCAGGAGGCCAGAGCCTCAGGGCCAGGTGCTGCCCTGCCTGGAGCTGGACCAGTGCCCTCCGTCCTTCCCTCCCCATCCATCTGACAGGATCTAGAACCACCTAGAACAAGCATCCTGACATGTCCATGAGGGAGTCTCTAGGGATAACTGAGAAGGAAAGACCACCCTGAATGTGGTGGCACCATCCCATGGGCTGGGGTCCTGGACTGAATAAAAAGGAGAAAGCGAGCTGAGCACCAGCATGCGTCTCTCTGCTTCCTGACTGTGGACGCCATGTGGGCAGCTGCCTCAGCTCCTGCCGCCACGCCTTCCCTCCATGATGGACTTCCCTCCAACTGTGAACCAGAATAAACCCCTCCTCCTTTAAGTTGTTTCCTGTGAGGTGTTTGGTCACAATAATGAGAAAAGTAACAAAGACTGTCCCCTTTTTTTAAAAGTGAGTATCAGGGCTGGAGAGATGGCCTAGCGGTTAAGAGCACTGACCACTCTTGCAGAGGACCCAAGTTCGATCCCCAGCACCCACATGGCGACTGAGAACCATCTTTAACTCCAGTTCCAGGGGAATCCGACACCCTCTTCTGACCTCCGTGACATTGCATGACATAGGTGCACCAACCTACATGCAGACAGTACATTCAATACACATACAAAAATAAATAAAATTTTAAAAAGTGATAAAAAAGTATCTATCTATGTGCCTACCCACCCATCCATCCATCTTTGTGTGTATGTACATGGTGTATATGCATGTACATGGTGTATATGCGTGTACGTGGTGTACATGTGTGTACATGATGTATATGTGTGCATATGTAGTGTATATGTGTGTACATAGTGTATATATGTGTATGTGGTGTATATGTGTGGACATGATATATATGTGTGTACATGATGTGTATGTGTGTACGTAGTGTATATGTGTGTGCGTGTTGTATATGTGTGTATGTGTTGTATATGTTGTACATGTTGTATATGTGTGTACATGTTGTATATGTGTGTCTTGGTACACTAAGATATATGTGGAAGCCGGGGGTGGACAGCGGGATGTATCTCTTCAATCACTTTCCTGCCTTCTGTTTTTGAGGCAGGGTCTCTCACTGAACGTGAAGCTCACCGTGTTAGCTGGCTGCTCATGAGCCCCTGGGATCCTCCCGCTCTACTCCCCCAGCACTGGGGTTGCAGGCATGCATGGCCATACCTGGCTTTTATGTGAGTTCGTGCTGTCTCACACACAGAGCACTTTATTCACTGAGCCATCTCTGCAGCTCCAATCTACCCATTCTTGCTGGAAAGTTCCAGCCTCTGCAGTGTCCTGTGAGCCCCCCTCCTAATAGCTCCCTTGAGTCTCTAAAGACCACATACTGGCCCAACGTCTTGGTAGAGGCTGATGAGCACTATAGGGCTGCAGGCAGAACAGTGAGCCTCGGGGTTTACCTAGACCCTGTGCACCCCATGAATGCCCACTGGGACTCTCACCTGAGTGGACGGTGAACCACTTGAGCACGGTGCCTGCTTCTACCGCACATCCACCTCCAGACACCCAGGCCCACAGCGGGTGGTCATCCGCCCCACAGGCCTCTTCCATGCCCAGTGGGAAGAGCCCTAGGGAGGAGAGGCCTGTGGTCTCGGGTAAGCCGCCAGCTGAGTTGCTGAGCACCTTCTTAGGTTCCTTCAGGTCAATATTGGTCCAGGGCAGCTCTGCTGGCATGGAGGCCCGGCCAGGGCATTCATCAGGGCCAGAGGTCTCAGAAGCCCTCCCTCTGCCCTCAGCCGGGCAGGTGTTCTCCACAGCACACTTGGCGGTCCTGTCGGTCCTAGGGCCTGGGGACGAGCTCACTTTGGAGCTCTTGGGATTGTCCAAAGACTCTTCAGGAAAAGGCTGCCCAGGACCCAGTCTCTCAACTTCTGAGGTGGCATCAATGTCACTGGGTGCAGACTCTGTACCACTGCCCCTTACCTCATCCCCGAAGAAGCAGCCAGCACTGGGGACAAAACAGGGCAGACTCACGTCTTTGCGGAGGACGTTCCCAGACACGGCGACTGACTACGTGACTTCAGGCAAGTCACAAACTTACTGAGCTTCTTTTGCCTACTCCCGTACGACACAGAAATATGCACTCCCCCGAGGGCTGGAAGACTGAGGGAGGGCGCTGGGGCTGCTCTACCTTTCGTTGCTGGACAGGCTGAGGACACAGCTCACTTGGTAGAGAGCTTGCCTGGTATGCACAAAGCCTGGATCTGCTCATGTGGTGGCACACACCTCGAATCCCAGTATTTGGGAGGTAAAGGCAGGAGGATGAGGAGTTCAAGGTCATCCTCTACTGTACAAACAGGCTATGTCCCAGCTTGCCCGGAACTCACTCTGTAGTTCAGGTTAGCCTTAAACTCATGTCAAGTGCTAGAATTACAGACCCAAACCACACCAGTCAACTGCAGTATCTTTTTGTTTTGTTTTTAATCAGGGACTTATGTAGCCCAGGCTGATCTTGAACTTGTTATGTAGCCAAAGCTGACCTTAAATTCCTTATCCTCTTGCCTCTGTCTCCCAAGTGCTGGGATTCCAGGTGTGCACCACCACATCCACCTCTCAGATCTAGGCCCCAGCTCTTGTGACTTTCTACAGGTCACTGCTGGGCACCCCACAAGCCCACAGTCTGAACCCTGCAAGTCCTCTATGCCCTGCTGCCCTGCATCACCTGAGGAGGCTGGACGAGCTCCCAGAATGTGACCAGTCACTCTCTTGGCTCACGACAATGGCCTTCCATGTCTTCCCACTGAGCTCACTGGGGGTGATGCCCTGCCGGAAGTACACAGCTCGGTCCTCACAGCCAATACCCCAGACCTGGAATAAAGAGAGGTGCTGCTCACAACAGGTGGCACAGACTCCTCCTAGGGGTCCTGGGAGAGAGCAGAGAGCCTGGGAAAGCACAGTCCGGCTGGAGTACCAGGATGCAAACACAGGCAGGTGTCCCTGACCGTGACACACAGGGGAGTTATGTACATGGGTGTGTGTCAAGGCTGTAAGTTCTGGTGGGATGTGGGATGGTTGCAGAAATCCACACAGGAAAAGGCCAGCAGAGCCAGCAAGGTCAGAAACAGAGACCTGCTCCTGGCTCCCTGGACTCCAGACCTGGGACTTTGGGGCAATAAGGTGCAGAGGGGCACGGGGCAGGGCAGATAGGTGCCAGGCTGGGACACAGAGCCACTCTTTTTTTTATTTTTTGAGACAGGGTCTTCCTGTATCCCCGGTTGGTCTGGAACTCGCTATGTAAACCCGGCTGGCCTTGAATTCACAGAGATCCACCTGCCTCTGCCTCCCAAACTGGGATTAAAGGCATGCGCCACTACACCCGGCTCGCTTTCTTTTTGAGGCCCCGTGTAGCTCCAGCTGACCTGGAACTCACTATGTAAACTATACTGGCCTCCATCTCACGGAGATCCACTTGCCTCTGCCTCCCAAGCTGGGATCAAGGTGTGCGCCTTCACCCCTTGCTGGGGTGGAGTGGGGGAGGGGAGGAGCCATGGGTCAGCTGTTGAAGACCTGCGTTAGGAGTCCTGGGAACCACGCACACATCTACCTGCTCATTCAGCCCCACATTCACCATCGTCATTTCTCCGACCATCTCGATCCAGCTGGTGCCACAGGGGTTGTGAGAGTTGACACCCCTCCGGAACCACACCTGAAAACCAGAGGGAGTGCGAAAACCACAAGTAAGGAAGGACTCCTCCTGGGAGGCTAAGAGAAACAGCGCTCCGTGTATGTGTGCGTGTGTGGATGCACTGTATACACACATGCACCTGTACGCATATGCATGTGGAGATCACAGGACAACTTGTGGGAGTCAGTTCCCTCCTCCATCATATGGCTTGGCAGCAGGCACCTCCACCCACTGAGCTATCTCACTGACCTGTCCCAGAGGATCTTGTTAAGGCCACGGGTTGACAAAAATGCCCCTCATGTGCGCAGTGATGTATGAAAGTCCTATGTTTCATACCCCAAACAACAGAAAGAAAAATAGAGATACATAGATAATCTATAGATGAAAACAGATGATAAGACAGATAGACAGAA
Organism: Rhizomys pruinosus; assembly: GCA_009823505.1. Lineage (NCBI taxonomy): Eukaryota > Metazoa > Chordata > Mammalia > Rodentia > Spalacidae > Rhizomys > Rhizomys pruinosus. Next base: position 367,457 of record VZQC01009317.1, read on the forward strand.
TATAGATTATAGACAATACCTGGTAGATAGGTAATTGATAGATGAATGATGGATAGATGACAATAAATAGATGGGTGACAGATGGATGATAGATAATATGCAGATGACTAATAGGCAGATGGTAGGAGAAAATAGATGGATGGGCAGATGATATATGATAGCTAAATAGATAAAAATCATGAAGCACCTGAAATTGGCTAATAGTCAAATGACAGAGAGAAGAGGCATTTAACTGGCTGAGGGCTTTCATATATTAACTCCCGCTCATCTGAAATGGTTGACCTATAAAACAACAGTTTTTCAGCATTTTGGTCCAGGGTGTGGGTGAGGAGTCAGATGGCAGCATCAAACATCCTGTAGACGGTTGATGATTTCAACAGCAGAAAAGCTCACCAATGGGCTAAGGCTGTAGCTCAGTGGGTAGAGTGCTTGCTTAGCATACATGAAGTCCTGGGTTCAATCCCAGCACTGCATAAACTGGGTGTGCAGGTGTGTGCCTATAATTCCTCATTTGGGTGGTACAGGCAGGAGGCTCAGAAGTTTATGACCACCTTCTCTTACATGGTGAATTTGAGTATAGTCTGGGCTACATGAAACCACCTTAAAACACAAAGAAAAACCCACAGTGCTTGCCTGATGCAGGATTTATTCTAAAGGGTTTAGCAACCCTCACAAGAACAGATATTCGAAATGTTAAATGTATCCACCAACCCGCCCCAGCCCCCAACTCTTACTTTGTGGTCCTTCGTGACAGCCCAGACCACGCTGATTCCCACGGAGACCTGCATGATCCCATTTTCAGACCCGGGAGGCTCCACTATGGACCAGGAACTTCCTGCCAGGCCCCAAAGAAACCCCAGGCAGCCTCCATCAGCCAAGATTCTGGGGAGCGGGAACCCACCTTCCCGTTATGGGGGCTGCTCACCTTTGGGGTTATTCCTGAAGATTCCTTCCCGTACCAGGGCTTGCCCCTCCCAGAGAGTGGCCCACACGAGATCATGGGGCCCACAGCTGATCTGGGCCACCTCCCCGGGAGTGTCCATGAGAGACCATGAGGAACCTTCTGGGTTCGAGTGACTGACATCCTCTCGGTACCACACCTGGGAGGAAAGAGGAAGGCATGGCTCTTACTTACATCAGGGCTTCTGTCCATTTACTCAGGCATATATGGGAGTGAGGTACTTGCCACACCCACAAACATTGATAACTCCCTCCCCCACTGCTGGTGGAGTTAATGGAGTATTCTCACCCCGGTGAAAAAATGCAAAGCCTGGATCTGAGTGGTCTTATGGGCTAGACCTGTTCCCTTCATCAGCTGTGGGAACCACCCGGTCATCACCCACCCACCATAAGCAGATTCCTGTCAAACTGAGGTGCCCAGCAGCTCCCAGGCAGATCACGTGTTCCACCCCCTGGTGCTAACGTGCTCTCAGGACTCCCGTCTCCAGGTCTTGGTGGTTTAAGTGGGAAATCTAAATTCTAAAATGCCCACTTTTTTTTTTTTTTTTTTTTTTTTTTTTGTCTTTATCGAGACAGGGTCTCTCTGTAGCCCCAGCTGTCCTGGAACTCACTCTTAGGAGCAGGCTGGCCTGAACTCCCAAAGATCCGCCTGCCTCTGCCTCCCAAGTGCTAGATTAAAGGCGTGCACCACCACCACCCCGGCCCAAATGCCTACTTCTTTTGCACCTTGATCTGAATAGTTAAGACTGAGCAGTATGGATCCTCTCTCCCCATATTTTTTATTAAAATTATATTTATTGTTTTGCTGTATTCACAAATTTGTGTGTGCATCTGCCAGGGTGCACACGAGGAGGGCAGAAGACAGCTTGTGGAAATTAGTTCTCTCCTTCCACAGTGTCAGACCAGGAGATGGAATAATGCAAGTCTTCAGGGGTGGTGGAAAGCACTGAACCATCCTGCTGCCCTGTCCCCACATCTTTACCAGTATCTGCTGCCCTTCCTTTTACTGACTGTGGCCATTTAACTGGGGAAACAAAATCTCAAAGTTTTTTTTTTTTTTTTTTTTGGTGTGTGTGTGTGTGTGTGTGTAATGTATGTGTGTATAGTGTATGTTCATGAAGCACATATGTTCATGTGTGCTTACAGACAGCCTGCAGGACGGGATAAAATTTTTTGCCAGCTGTATTTCACACAAGGGTTACTATCTAGAATATATGAAGAACTGCTAAGAATTAGACACTAAGGGCTGGAGAGATGGCCTAGCGGTTAAGAGCTCCGCGGCGTTGCATGACACGGGTGCACAGACTTGCATGCAGACAGTACATTCATACACATACAGAAATAAATAAAAAATTAATTAAAAAAAAAAAAAGAATTAGACACTAAAAGAACAAAACTGCTAGTCAATAAATGAGCTAGCTGGGCAGGGTGGCGCACACCTTTAGTCCCAGAACTTGGGAGGCAGCAGCAAGTGAATCTCCGTGAGATCAAGACCAGCCTGGTCTACACAGTAAGTTCCAGGCCAGCTGGTGCTACAGATCCTTGTCTCAGAAAAACAGAAAGAATGAGGACAAGGGAAAGGTGTGTCACCTACCGAAAGAAGAGTCTGTACCAGGAGATCCTCACTAAACAACTGTGAAGGACACACGTTAGTAAAAGGAAAGTAATGCCACAGGAAAGAAATTTTAAAAAGATAAAACAAAACAAGGGGAAAGTAGTTTGTTCTGGAGTAAAATCTAAATACACATTGATGTTTAAAAAATAACATATTGGGCTGGAGAGATGGCCTAGCAGTTAAGAGCGCCGACCGCTCTTACAGGACCCGGGTTTGATCCCCAGCACCCACATGGTGGCCAAGAACTGTCTGAAACTCCAATTCCAGGAGAACTCCAGTTCCAGGGGAATCCAACACCCTCTTCTGACCTCCGCGGCATTGCATGACACAGGTACACAAACCTGCATGCAGACAGTACATTCATACACATACAGAAATAAATTTTAAAAATTAAAAAAAAATAAAAAAATAAATCAATAACATACTATGCAAGGCATGGTGGCATACACCTTTAATCCTAGCACTTGGGAGACAGAGGCAGACCAGTCTGGTTTACATAGTAAGTTCTAGGCCAGCTGGGGCTATAGGAGACTCTGTCTAAAAACATAAGTAAATAACAACAAAAAAAAAACCTATCTTGTGGGGTAAAAGAAAAAAAGAAAAATACATACAACACACATAATATACATAAAAATAAAAAAGACACAATTGCCTTGCATGGTGGCGCACACCCAGGTGGATCTCTGTGAGTTGAAGGGCAGCCTGGTCTACATAGTGAGTTCCAGGAGAGCTGCTACAGGGAGACCCTGCCTCAAAAGGACAAAAAAAAAAAAAAAGACAATTGTGTGTGTGTGTGTGTGTGTGTTATAGTTAAACAGATCTGAAGTATTTAAGTCCTTGCATTAGTTAAGAAAAAGGCTGCCAGGTGTGGTGGCACACGCCTTTAATCCTAGCACTTGGGAGGCAGAGGCAGGCGGATCTTTGTCAGTTCAAGGCCAGCCTGGTCTATATAGTGAGTTTCAGGACAGCCTGGAGCTCCAGGGAGACCCTGTCTTGAAAAGACTAGAAAGAAAAAAAAAAAAAGAAAAAGGCTAAGAAATGAACCAAAAAAAAAAAAAAAAAAGAACCAAGGCCAGGTGTACTAGTGGACACTTTTCATCCCAGCACTTGGGAAGCAGAGGCAGACAGATCTCTGTGAGATCAAGGCTAGCCTGGTCTACATGGTGAGTTCCAGGACAGTTGGGGCTTCAGAGAGACCCTGTCTCAAAAAACAAACAACAAAAATAATAAATGGGGTAATGGAAAAGAGAAAAGAAGAAGCACAAATGCAAATAGCCAACAAACAGCCAACAAACAGGCACATCCACAAGTTCGAGTGTTGCGACCAGAGGCCAGCACCAGGTGTCTTTGTCTATGGCTCTCCATTTTACTCTGTGTGTGTGTGTGTGTTTTTCACAGGGTCTCCCTGTAGCCTCAGCTGCATGGAACTCACTATGTAGACCAAGCTGGCCTTGAACTCATGAACTCACAGAGATTCTCCTGCCTCTGCCTCCCAAGTGCTAGGGTTAAAGGCATGCACCACCATGCCCAGCTTTACTTTTTAATCTATGTCATGCAATGCCTACAGAGGCCAGAAGAGGGTGTCAAACCCCCTGGAACTGGAGTTATGAACATTGTTAGCCACCATGTGAGGCTCCGTCCTCTGCAGCAGCCAGTGCTCTTAACTGCCAAGCTGTCTCTGCAGCTCTCCATCATATTTATCTTTGATTTTAATTAATTAATTAATTTAATTATTCATTCATTCATTCATTCATTCATTCATTCATTCATTCATTCATTTTTTGGAGACAGGGTCTCCCTGTAGCCTCAGCTGGCCTGGAACTCGCTATGTAGAGCAGGATGGCCTCACTCTCACAGAGATCTGCCTGCTTCTGCTTCCTGAGTGCTGGGATTAAAGGTTTGTGCTATCACGCCTGGTCTTCCTCTTTTTTTTTTTTTTAGTATGGAATTACTGTCTGCATGTAGGTTTGTGCACCCGTCATGCAATGCCGCAGAGGTCAGAAGAGGGCATCAGATTCCCCTGGAACTGAGTTTAAAGACGGTTCTCAGCTACTATGTGGGTGCTGGGAATCGAACCCGGGCCCTCTGCAAGACCAGTCGGTGCTCTTAACAGCTAGGCATCTCTCCAGCCCCCATCTTATTTTTGTATGTGTATGAATGTATTGTCTGCATGCAGGTCTGTGCACCCGTGTCGTGCAATGCCGCGGAGTTCAGAAGAGGGTCTCGGATTCCCCTGGAACTGGAGTTCTCCTGGAATTGGAGTTACAGACGGTTCTTAGCCGCCATGTGGGTGCTGGGGATCGAACCCGGGTCCTCTGCAAGAGCGTCGGTGCTCTTAACCGCTAGGCTATCTCTCCAGCCCCCCCATCTTATTTTTTAAGATAGGGTGTCTCATTGAACCTAGAGCAATTTGTCAAGACCAACTGACCAACAAGCCCCATCATCCCCTATCTTCATGCATACCCCTTCCCAGCACTAGAGTTACAGGCACATGCCACTGCACACAATTGTTTACATGGGGGCCTAAGCATACAAACCCAGGTCTTCATGCTTCCTGACAAGCACCTGACTGACTGAACCATCTCCCTGGTCCCTCAGAGACATGGAACACTTTTAAAAATATTTATTGGAGCTGGGCACAGTGGCACATGCCTTTGATCCCCAGCACTTGGGAGGCAGAGGCAGATGGATTTTTGTGAGTTTCAGGCCAGCTTGGTCTATGTAGCAAATTCATGGCCAGCCAGAGCTACATACCAAGACCTTGTCCCAAAACAACAACAAGAATGTATGACCATTTGTGTTTCTTCTGAGAAGTATTCATTTCATTAGTCCACGTATTGACTAGCAGTTTTCTTCTTCGAGTGTTTAATTTTTTGCATTTCTTTATATATTCTGGATGTTAACCCCCCGTCTGAAGTGCAGCCAGCAACTATTTCTCTCCCATTCTGTAGGCTTACTGTATAGTTTTCTTTGCTGTGCAGAAGCTTTTTAAAAATTCATTTAATTAATTTTTTTTTTGAGGCAGGTCTCCCTGTAGCCCCAGCTGGCCAGGAACTTGCTACGTAGACCAGGCTGGACTTGAAGCTACAGAGATCTGCCTACTGAGTGCTGGGATTAAAGGTGCACCATGCCCGGTTGTGCAGCTTTTCAATTTCATGCAACCCTTTGTCAATTCTTGGGGCTGTTCCCTGCAACACTGAAGTCATGTTCAGAAGATTCTTCCCTATGTCTATGTTTATACAGTTTAATGTGTGGGCACGCCTGCTCTTGTGCATGTGCCTGTGGAGGCCAGAGGTCAATGTCAGGTATCATGCTCAGAAATGCTATCCATGTCCTTTGAGACAGGGTCTCTTATTAGCTCAGAGCCCGTCAATTATGCTAGGTTGGCTGACCAGTAAGTCCCAGAGATCGACTCATGTCCGCCTCCCCAGTTCTTGAATTACAAGTACACACCATCATCTGATTGTACCTGTGTCTTGAGCAACTCCCTCATGTCATCCTGATAGTTCAGTTCATTTCAACTGAAGGAGGTAGCCCTTGTCTGCGTGATATAGGGAGGGCTAGTTCCAAAGAGCCATCTTCAGACTAGAGATCGTGGCCTCTCTATTGTTGCCAAGCCAGCCTTACAATGGGTCCTGCAGGACTAGATTGGGAGTCGACTTTTTGCTCCCAGTGTGCAAGTGTCCCTTGACACTTCTGGAGCATTCTTAAGAACTGTAGGAGTGATGCTGGTGATGCCGGCTCAGAGCTGACACTCAGAGAACACGAACACAGCTCTACAGCCCTCACCCTCCTCTCTTTGCATCTAGGTGGGCTGTACTGGGCCAGCTCTTTCACCCTGACCAGCCCCTCTCCCCACCCTTTAGCGAAGCTGAGGGGAAGCAACTACAGCTGACCTAAGCCAGAGTAGACATGACCCTGGCTAGAGTGAGCCTGCTAAAAGTAATCTGCTTTGACTGTCCCTAAGCCAGCAGAGATCTGTGGTCAATGTGTGGAAAAAGTACTGGACAATCATAAAATACAATCTAAAACCATGACGAAGGCACTGGATCCCCTGTAGTAAGGACCACCTTTGTCCCTGCTGCCATATCACAAACTCTAAGATTTCTTCTCTCTAAATATATGCCTATCCATCTACAAACCCCCACCCACTCATCCACCCACCCATCTAGCCTGTATTCACCCCTCACCATCAATGCAACCTCCCTACCATCTACCCATTTACCCACTATCATCTACCTACCATCGGTCACCCATCAACCAGCCACCTAACCATCATCAGTCCATCCACACACGCATATAACATCCATCCTCCCTCCCAAGATTACTCTATCCATCCATCATCCATCCAAACACCATCCGTCCATCTACACACCACCCATCCATCTACACACCACCCATCCATCTACACACCACCCATCCATCTACACACCACCCATCCATCCACACACCACCCATCCATCTACACACCACCCATCCATCTACACACCACCCATCCATCCACACATCATCCATAGATCCACACACCATCCTATATATACACACCATCTGTGCTGGATAGGTTTAGTGTCAACTTGCACCACCTGGGTTGAGGGAGCCTCAGTTGGAATTGGCTCCATTGGTATTGGCCTGTGGCACATCTGGAGAGTATTGTCTTGATGGGTGAGCACTGTTGGGAGGGCCCAGCCCACAATTGGTACTTGCCACCCTGGGCAGTTGCGTGTACTGGTATTAAGAAGGCGGGCTGGGCATGAGCCACAGAGCAAGCCAGTAGAGAGCAAGCCAGTGAACAGAACTTCTCCATGGCCTGTGCTTCAGCTCCTGCCTCCAGGTTCCTGCCCTGATGTTCCAACTTGGGCTCCCTGAGTGAATGAAACTGGTGACCCAGGAGCTGTAAGATAAAATAAACCATTTCCTCCCCAAGTTGGTGTGTCGGTCAGAGTGTTTTGTCACAGCAATGGAACACAAACTAGCACACCATCCATCCATCCACACATCATCCATCCATATATCCACACACCACCCATCCATCCACACACCACCCATCCATCCACACACCATCCATCCATCCACACACCATCCATCCATCCACACACTATCCATCCATATATCCACACACCACCCATCCATCCACACACCATCCATCCATCCATCCACACACCACCCATATATCCACACACCATCCACCCATCCACACACTATCCACCCATATATCCACACACCATTCATCCATCCACACACCATCCATCCATCCACACACTATCCACCCATATATCCACACACCATTCATTCATCCACACACCATTCATCCATCCACACACCATCCACCCATCAACACACTATCCACCCATATATCCACACACACCATTCATATCTCTCTCTTTTTTT
>VZQC01009317.1:377047-394394 GCA_009823505.1 Rhizomys pruinosus
CCATCCAACCATCCACACACCATCCATCCATCCACACACCATCCACCCATCCACACACCATCCATCCATCCACACACCATCCATCCATCCACACACTACCCATATATCCACACACCATCCAACCATCCACACACCATCCATCCACACACCATCCACCCATCCACACACCATCCATCCATCCACCACCACCCATATATCCACACACCATCCAACCATCCACACACCATCCATCCATCCACACACCATCCACCCATCCACACACCAACCATCCATCCACACACCATCCACCCATCCACACACTATCCACCCATATATCCACATACCATTCATCCATCCACACACCACCCATATATCCACACACCATCCAACCATCCACACACCATCCATCCATCCACACACCATCCACCCATCCATCCACACACCACCCATCCATCCACACACCACCCATCCATCCACACACCACCCATCCATCCACAAACCATCCATATATCTACACACCACCCATCCGTCCACACACCACCCATTCATCCACACACCATCCATATATCTACACACCATCCATCCATCCATCCACACACCATCTATCCACACACTAGCAATCTATCAACACACCATCCAGCCGTCCACACACTCACCCATGCACAGTGCTACTAGAGATCCTGGGTAGGAAGAAGACCACAGGGAGCCCAGGATCTGTCCAAGGAGACAAAAATCAATGACTTATGAGCCTGAAGTGGGCTAGGCGGAGGGACAGGGACAGGGCCCACAGGACAGGAATTGCGGTGAGCCTGGTAACTTGCTGCCAGCTCAGGAAGCCCCAGCAATGAGGTCTCTTCTAACTTGGAGAACCCTACTCGGGCCCAGCCTGTGGTTGGCTTTGGCACTTCAATCACAGGGAAGATGTGGCCTTACCTTTCCCTGAAGGGACACAGCCCACACTGAGAGACGGCCCACAGGCTCCTCTGTGATCTCCCATCCTCCTACAGACAGGTCACTGAAGGGGTCGGGGAGCTCCTTAGGGTCATCCTCTGAGAGGATCTGAAATGGGAGGTAAGAAGAGCAGCTGTCATTATCTGGTGACCCACACTATGTCCCACCCCCTCAGCTTGGTCCACGCTGTCTGACTTCACAAGGAAGGCAGCCACAGGACTTCCGGGTCCTGGCCATGGCTCCTCTCTGCTCTGACCTCTCCATCAGACCCTAGCCCTGGGCTGCTGTCCTTGAGCTGGGTCATGCACACAACAGGAGAGCCTTGGTAGGGGAGGGGAGGGCTGAGGCGGAACAAGTCTGTGCTATCTCCGGGCACTGAGCGGCCGTCCTCCAAATGAGGGAGCATGCAGATTCGGGGAGAAGCAAAGGCAAGGTCCCAGAGTGGGTATGGCGTCCCCTTCTGCCCAGGCATGGGTATGAGGATGAGGGTCCTTGTGACCCTTATATCAGGGACCCCCTATCCAGTCCCCACATGAGGCTTGCCCCATGCCACACTCAAGCACAAAGACCTTGGCCCAGGAGTCCCGGGTCTTGTATCTCCTATACCGGATCCACTTCCTCCGCCGCACACAGGAATTCCACTTACTGCCTCTGGTGTAGGTGGCGGGGAAGTCGATGGCGTATGTCCACCCCTGAAATACCAAGTGGGGAGTCTTGTAAGGCTTGAGTGGGGAGAGATCTGAAGAGCTGGGGTGGGAGAGGAAGAAAGGGAGGGAGGCAGAGAGGGAGCAGGCTGTTAGGGCTGTGATGAGAGCACCCAGTTCCACAGCAAGCAGGTCAGACTTGGCTGGGGACAGCAGCAATGGGGGGGGGGGGGCTGAGCCCCAAGCCTCTGTGCTGGGTACAGAGTTCACCTACCCCTTTCTCGGTGGGCTCCCCTCCAAAATTCTCATCCACGTACCAGTCTGACTCCCACTCCCAGTGTGGCGAGGGCAGTGCCACCTCATCCAGCGGCCGGTGCTGGAGCCCACTCACATCACTCCATGGCCAGCGGTCACTCGGCAGGAGTTTCTCACAAAAGCCACCCATAGGGTTCCAGCGCTGAGGCCAAGAGGGACACAGAGATGGCTTTAGGAGCCAGGCTGTGGGGTGTGGACCCCAGGACACAGAGATGGCCTTGGGGCAAGGCTGTGGGGTGTGGACCCCAGGACACAGAGATGGCCTTGGGGCAAGGCTGTGGGGTGTGGACCCCAGGACACAGAGATGGCCTTAGGAGCCAGGCTGTGGGGTGTGGACCCCAGGAATCAGGATCGGAGATACATGGAAGGAAAACCACAGACACATGATCTACCAATGCCCAGGCCACTTCAGAAAGGGCCAGTGTGTCACTATGCCTCACAGGGGAGCAGCCACCGTGACCTGCCTGGGCTCCTGGAAAGCACCCAGGCCACCCTCACATGGACCTAGCCTTCAGAATCAAAGACATAACCAGGGCTCTAATTCCAAAGAGTCTATCTTAGATGCTATCAAAAGTGGGATTATTTTTTCTGAGTACTGAGGTTTGAACCCAGGGCTTCATGCACGGCAGACAGAGGCTCTACCACTGAGCTACATCCCCAACATGGAAACTTGGGATTTGTTTTTTGGGTTTTTGCTTTTTTTTTCTTTTGCGACAAGGTGTTATATAAATAGCTCAAGCTGGCCTTGAGTTCATTATGCAGCCAAGGACGAGCTTGAATTCTTGATCCTCTAGTCTCTAGCTTCCTAGGTGTTAGGGTTATAGGCATGTACCACCATACCCAACTTTTGGTATTTTAATTGAGACAGGTCTCGAGTGGCCCAGGCAGGCTTTGCACTCGCCATGCAGTAAAGGATGACCTTGACTTTCTGAGCCTCCTGCCCCTCCTTCTTGAGTGCTGGCATTACAGGTATTTGCTACTAAGCCCAGTCTGTGCAGTACTGGAGCTTTGTGCATGCTGGGTAAGCACTCTACCAACCAAGCTAAATCCCTAGTCTCCCCAGCCCCTTACTGCTCAGAGTCTAGCTATTTGGTGTGAATGAGAATGGCCCCCATGGGCTCCAAGTATTTGAACACTTTGTCCCAAGTTGGTGGCTCTGTTTAAGGTTTAGGAGATGCGCCTTGGTGGAGGAAACGTGTCACTGGGGTGGGCTTAGCTGCCCCCCACCTGTAGTTTCCTCTCTACTTCCTGTACCTGCCTGCTTAAAGACGTGTGCACTTGGCTTTCTGCTCCGGCTGCCTCTGGCCGTGCCTCCCCACGTGATGGACTCTAACCTTCGGAACCGTAAGCCCAACACACTCTTCCTTCTATAAGCTGCCTTGGTCATGAAGTTCATCACACAACAGAATAAGTAAATAATACATAGCCCAAACCAGCCTTGAGTTTATGGTTCTCCCGCCATAGCCTCCCGAGTGCTAGGTTTGCAGAAGTGTGCCACTCTGTCCTCAGTTCATGGTAATTAACACCCAGGAAGCTGACGACCCAGCAAGCCACATACACTCACTCTACCTGATTCTCATAGGCCTCCTCTCGGCGGCGGATGGGGACGTCACTGGCGCATACATACAAGTAGACCTGGTTGTCACAGGCGATGCCCCAGCAGCACTGAGTGACCGCACTGACCCGCTTGAACTCCATCTGTGCGTCCTTGCATAGCTCCCAGTACTGGCCAGCCGTGGACAGAGTGTACACTCTCCCAAAGAGGTCCACTGCCCACAGCACAGAGGTGGGCATGGCAGCAGCACTGTGGTAAAGATTCGGGGCAAGAGGGAAGGTTTCAGCAGCGTAGCTCCCAGGCCAGGGGCATCAGGGCCAGGTGGAACCTCTGAGCCAACCATCTTTGGTGACTTTCTCACACCGTGTGGATGGCAAAGAAAGGTCCCCAAAGATAAGCAAGCGGTCACCCTGAAAATCAAATGCAAAGCCTGGCTTCGCACATAAGGTGCTGCTTTCTCTTCCCTCCTTCCCTCCCTCCTCCCCCCTCCCCTCCCTTCCCCCCTTCCTTCCTTCCTTTTTTTTTTTTTATATTTTGGTCTTTTCAAGACAGGGTCTCCCTCTAGCCCCAGCTGTCCTGGAACTCACTCTGTAGACCAGGCTGGCTTTGAACTCACAAAGATCTGCTTGCCTCTGCCTCCTAAGTGCCAGGATTAAAGTCTGACACAGTATCTTCCCATACCCCCCCAAATGACCTGGAACTGGCTACGTAAACCAGGCTGGCCTCCATCTCAGAGATTTGCCTGTCTCTGCCTCCTGAGTGCTGGGATTAAAGGTGTGTGCCACCACGCCTGACCTTAGACAGGCTCTCATGGACCCCAGGCTCATCTCAAACTCCCTGCATAGCCAAAATGACCTTGAACTTTTGTTCCTCCTGCTTCCACCTCTGGAGTGCTGGGATTACAGGCATGCGCCATAGTACTGGGTTTCTGGGATGCTGAGGATCCATCCCAGGGCTTCATGCATGATAGGCAAACTCTCTACTAAGTGCACTGTACCCTCAAGCTCCCTCTTTATTTTTGTTGGTTTATCTGAGACAGCGTTTCACTAGGTAGCTCAGACAGGCCTTGAATTCATAATCCTTTTACCTCGGCATCATGAGTACTGGAATTGACTAGGTCTGGCTTGAATTATTTATTATTTATTTATGCATGAGTATTTTACCTGCATGTATTTAAGTGCACTATGTGCATGCAATATCCAGTAGAGGCCAGAAGAGGGTGTTTGATCCCTTGGAACTGGAGTTAAAGATGATTGTTCGCCACCATGTGGGTATTGGGAATCAAACCTAGGTCCTCTGGAAGAACAGCAAGTGTTCCCAACTGCTGAGCCGTCTGGCCTGATTATAGAAAATGTAGGGCCCTCAGTTCCATCCCCAGCAAAGCAAAGCAGAAAAAGAAAAACACCAGGAAAAAGACATGTAGCCAAAGCTGGTCTTGAACCTACTATGTAACTGAGGACAATCAATTTATCCTGAACTCCTGATCCTCCTGCATCTCCCTCCTTCCTACCATAGGTGTTACCACTATGCCCTAGAGCTTACTAGGTAGCCAAAGTTAGCCTCAAACTTCTGATCCTCTCACCTCTACCTCTTGATTGATAGGATTCCAGGCATGCACCACCATGCTCTGTCACCTCCCCAAATTTAATGAGCATTATTATTGTTATAGTTTCTTTTTAAGCTTCATATATGTCTGTTTTATGTGTATGAATATTTTGCTTGCATGTAGGTAAGTGCGCCTGTGTCATGCAATGCCCACAGAGGCCAGAAGGAGGCATCAGATCCCCTGAAGCTGGAGTTAGACAGTTGTTAGATACCATGTGGGTGCTAGGATCTGAACCTTGGTCCTCTGCAAGAGAAGCCAGTGCCCTTAACCACTGAGCCATCTTTCCAGCCTACTTGGACATAGTTCAGTTAGCAGAGCGCTTGCCTGGCGTGCTCAAAGCCCTTGGTTCCATCACTAGCACCCCATAAACTGGATCTTGTGACTCACGCTTGCAACCCTAGCACTCAGGAGATGGAAACAGAGGAATCAGAAGTTTACGGTAAAGGCTAGAAAGTCGTCTCAGAGGCTACGAGCACTGGTTGCTCTTGCAGAGGACCCAGGTTCAGTTCCCAGCATCCACAAGGCTTCTCACAACCACCTGTAACTCAGTTCCATGGGATCTGATGCCCTGCTCTGGCCTCCTGCATGGGCACACGAGGTGCATATACAACATGCAGGCAAAACACTAATAATATAAAAAGAAATAAATCCTAGCCGGGCGTGGTGGCACACACCTTTAATCCTACCTAGCACTCGGGAGGCAAAGGCAGGTGGATCTCTGTGAGTTCAAGGCCCACCTGGTCTACATAGTGAGCTCCAGGCCAGCTGGGACTAAAGGGAGACCTTGTCTCAAAAAGACAAAAATAAAATAAAATAAAATAAAAAATAAACCACTAAAAATAATAAATCCTTTTTTAAAAGATTTTTTTAAATTTATTAATTTTTTTGTGTATGAATGTACTGTCTGCATGTAGGTTGGTGCACCCGTGTCGTGCAATGCTGTGGAGGTCAGAAGAGGGTGTCGGATTCCCCTGGAACTGGAGTTAAAGATGGTTCTTAGCCGCCATGTGGGTGCTGGGAATTGAACCCGGGTCCTCTGCAAGAACAGTCGGTACTCTTAACCGCTGAGCCATCTCTCCAGCCCACTTTTTTTTTTAAAGACAGGGTCTCCCTGTCTTCCCAGCTGGCCTGGAACTCAATCTGTAGACCAGGCTGGCCTTGAACTCACAGAGATCCGCTTGCCTCTGCCTCCCAAGTGCTAGGATTAAAGGCCTGCGCCACCACGCCCAGCCACGAAATAAATCCTTTTTTAAATGTTTAAGGATGTCCTCTTCTACAAGGCCAGCCTAGGATACATGAGACTGTCTAGAGAGTCTAGTTTGGGAACTGGAGCTACCGGGAAAATGGGCAGGTTTATTTAGGGATCTCGAGGCTGGGCCACCTGCTCTACTCTTCCAGCCTGTCAGTGCACAGGGGCCCTCCAGAAGGAACTGATTTTGTGGCAAGGCCTGGAGATGGAGCAAATCTGAAGCTAGGAGCAGCTGCCTGAAGCAAAACAGGCTCCTGCAGAACTCAGTGCATCTGACAGACTCAAGGAGACTGAGTTTGCAAAGGAAACAGCAGGGATACACAACAGGAAGACTGGCAGGCAAGGCCAAGTGTGGGGAAACTCCCAAGACCTAAAGCAGAGAAACTAGAGGAGGGAGTCTGGCCACTGTAATGGAGCAATCCTGGGTGGACAGACCCTTCACAGAACCACTTTAAGTGTTGGGATGTCATCCTGCCTCCGCCAAGGGAAATCAAGAGACCAGTCTTCTAGAATCATCCAAAGGCTGTCTCTGCTCAGGGACCTCAGGTGGGGCTCCAGTGACCCCCGCCCAGCTGTCCCTTCCTTCCTCTGGTTAGAACTGAAGGTCTGCCACTTTTGCAGTGACTACGTGAATTCAAAGCTGCCAGAATCCAGGGTGCCAGAATGTGGGTCCTGGATCCATTGCTTTCTTTTCTTTATGTAGCTCGAGGTGGCTTCAAACTTGCGTTGCGCAGCTGAAGATGGCCTTGAACCCCTGACCCTTTGCCTCTACCTCCTGAGTGACGGGACTACAGGTGTATGCCCCTTCATGTGACTTCTTTTTTGTTTATTTGTTTTGTCTTTTTGAGACAGGGTCTCCCTGTATCCCCAGCTGGCCTGGAACTCACTATGTAGATCAGGCTAGCCTTGAACTCATAGAGATCCACCTGCCTCTGCCTCCTAAGTGCCGGGATCAAAGGTGTGCACCACCATGCCCTGCATGACTTCTTCTTTTTAAAAACTGTTTTGTAGCTGGGCATGGTGGTGCAGGCCTTTAATCCCAGCACTCAGAGCCAAAAGCAGGCAGATCTCTGTGAGTTCAAGGCCAGCCTGGTCTACATAGTTAGTTCCAGGACAGCTGGGACTAAAGGGAGACCCTGTCTCAAAAAGACCAAAAAAAATTTTTTTTTTATGTGTCTGAGTGGTTTTTGCCTACATGTATATAAGTGCAATGCCCATGGAGGCCAGAAGAGGGCATCAGATACACTGGAACTAGAGTTACAGACAGTTGTTAGCTGCCATGTGGGTGCTGGGATTTGAACCTGGGTCCTCTGAATGAGATTNAGGGTCCTCCTGTATCCCCAGCTGGCCTGGAACTCACTATGTAGATCAGGCTAGCCTTGAACTTGCTGTGTAGTTGAGGGTGACTTTGAACTTTTGTTCCTCTTGCCTCTGTCTCCTGTGTGTTTGGGGTTAAAGGTGTGTGCACCACCATGCCAGACTCATAGACTTCTTCTTTTTAAAAAGCTGGTTTTGTAGCTGGGCAATGGGGTGGATGCAGGTGTCGCTGTTTAATCCCAGTCTGGGAGTCGAGAGGGCGTTCAAAATGCGGCAGACTCTCTGATGGAGTTCAAGGCCTGCCTGGTCCTACATATCTAGGTTTGTTCCAGGACAGGCGGGACTAAAGGGAGATTTTGCCTCAAAAAGACCAAAGGAAAAAAGATAAAAAAAAAAAAAAGTTATTGTGCAATGAATGTTCTGTCTGCATGTATATGTGTATCACATGCATGCAGTGCCTGCAGAGACCAAAGAGGGCACTGGTTCCTCTGGAACTGGAATTATAGGAGCACCCTATGTGGGTGCTGGGAACCAAACCTGGGTCCTCTGCAAGAGCAGCCAGTGCTCTTAACCACTGAGCCACTCTCCCATGCCTCTATTTCTGAATGTGTAATAATCAGAAAAGAGAGTACACTACTTCCTGAGAATTAAATAATACAGACACAGCACTTACGATGCACGCTGCTCCGGCTCACTCTCCATGACTGTCAGTCATGTCACCTTATTACTTCGCACAGGGCCACTAATCTTCCACCCGTCTTTGTTTACCTGCTCCTATGCTTGGACCTCACAATCCTCCTGCCTCAGCTTCCCTGGTAATAGAATTACAGGTGTCCTGTGCCATGCTCCCATCTCTTGAGAAAAATCAAGCCAGGGAACCAGCAAGACAGCTCAGTGGGTAAAGATGCTTGCCATACAAGGCTGGCAATTTCAGTTCAAAACCATGGAAGGAGAGAACCAACTCCATAAAGTTCTCCTCTGACCAAAATGCACCATGGCTTGTGTACCGTTCCCATAAATCACACACACACACACGCGCACGCACACGCACACGCACACACACACACACACACACACACACACACTAATAAAACAAAACAAAACAAAACAAAATATGGGGCTGAAGAGATGGCTCAGCAGTTCAGAGCACTGGCTGCTCTTTCAAGAGGACCTGACTTCAGTTCCCAGCGCCCACAACACTCACATGGTGGCTCATAACTGTCTGTAATTCCAGTTCCAGGGTACCTGACATCCTCTTCTGGCCTCCACTGGCACTGCATGACATGGGTGTACTTAAATGCATACAGTCAAAATATTCATATACATAGAATAAAATTTTTAAAAATTTAAAGTAAGGTCACAATTGGTGGATAAACATAATCCAAGAGGCAAAGTTTCAACAGTATAATTATGAGGTGGAGGGTCTAGGAATTTTCACTATATAATTGTATAAAAATCTTTATAAAATGTTGGCAAAAAATTAAAGAATGTTAAAAAAATGTTTCTATGATGTTACTTTAATATAATGATTTTTTTTTTTGAGTCAGGGTCTCACTATATAGGCCTGCCTGGCTGGCCTGGAACTCACTATGTAGATCAGGTTGGCCTTGAGCCAAGAGAGATCTGCCTGCCTCTGCCTCCTGAGTGCTGGGACTAAAGGCGTGTATTATAATGCCTAGCTGAATTAGCCTTTTTAAAAATTTTTATTTTTTTTTATGTGTATGAATGTACTGTCAGCATGTAGGTTTGTGCACCCACGTTGTGCAATGCAGCGGAGGTCAGAAGGTCACCAGCGGAGGGCATAGGATTCCCCTGGAACTGGAGTCAAAGACGGTTCTCAGCCGCCATGTGGGTGCTGGGGATTGAACCCAGGTCCTCTGCAAGAGCAGTTGGTGCTCTTAACCCCTAGGCCATCTCTCCAGCCCTGAATTAGCCTTTATAGATAGATCAGGATTGGCAACATGGTTGAACTGTTAAGTATGTTTGCTGCTCTGGAAAAGGACGCAGGTTCAGTTCCTAGCACGCACACAGTGACAAACAACCATTCGTAACTCTAGCTCCACGGGATCCAGCACTTTCTTCTGGCCTCCTCGGGCATTGAACACACAAGGTGCACTTATATACATGCAGGAAAACATTCATACACATAAAATAGAATAAATAAAATTAAAGATACATCAGGGCCAGCAAGATGGTTCATTGAGTAAAAGTACTTCCTACACAAGCCTGGCCATGGAACTCTGACCCCACAGTAGGAGAGAACCAGATTCTGAACGCTGTCCTGTGACCTCCACATGCACACCACAACACATGCACCCCCCTACACGCACATGCACATGCACGCACGTCACACACACACACACACACACACACACACACACACACACACAGCAATACCATTTCTTGGGCATGGTGGAACATGCCTACATTCCCAGCAGGCGTTCAGGAGGCTGAGGCAGGATCAGAAGCTCAAGGCCATCCTGGGCTACATAATAAGATCTTGTCTCAATCCCCTCTTCCCCTAGGGAGATAGCTCACAATTCGATGTATAAGGCACCAATGGAGTCAGCTAAACTCAAAGGATGGAGATGCAACTTGTATTTGAAACACTTTCCTTCAGAAAAATGACTAAGCGGCAATTTCCTTTCAGACATAACTGAAACTTCCAGGACGTTAACAGAAGAGTACTCTGCTTCAGAGACAGGGTGCGGTGGGAGCTGTCTACAAGTTCCCTCCGGAGCGGATTCTCAGGCACAGTCCCATCTGAGCTAAAGGCTCTACAGGGCAAATGTCCTTGGCCAGTCACCCCTCATCTCTGCCTCCACAGGACGCTCCCCCAGCTGGTCACGTGCCATTTCTGTGAGATCACTGAAGCAATCTGACTTGGGTCACTGGGTCACAAGACTCTTGAAGTGGGGAGTGTTAGAGTGGGGGAAGTATGTGGAGCAGTAAGTCTTGTGATTCTGGGATCTTGAGATATCTTTTACAGAAGCGAAATGATGGAGGCAACCATGAATTCTTACGAAATGAATGTGACTTGGTCCTTCAGTCACAGCCTCAGCCCCAGAAAAGCCATCTGCCTTTCTGGGTTAGTTTATCATAGATCCCTTCAGACAGAGAGACAGAAACACAAACACACACACACACACACACACACACACACACACACACACACACACACAGCCTAGTGGCACACATGTAATCCCAGCCCTTGGAAGGCTGAGGCAGGATTGCTATGAGTTCCAGGCCATCCTGTCTCAAAAAAACAAAACCAAAGAGAACTGAAGAGATGATTTAGTTGGTAAAGTGCTTGCCTTGCAAGGAGAAGCCCCTGAGTTTGATTCCCAGAACTCATGTAAAAGAAGAGGGCAGGGCCTGGGTAAAGGAGTTTGCGCCAAACTGGATGACCTGAATTTGATCCCTAGGACCCACATGGTACTGCAAGTTGTCCACTGACTTCTACACTTGTAAATGAATGAATAAATAAATAAATAAATAAATAAATAAATAAATAAATGTAATGTTTTTAAAATGTGGGGCAGTGGCACATACTTGTAATCCCAGAACTGGGGTGGCAGAGACAGGTGGATCCTTGAGGTTCCATGTTCCATAAACCTAATAAGTGAGTTCCAAGCTAGTGAGCGATCCTCTCTTAAAAAACAAGTGCACTGGTGTGGTGGTGGACGCCTTTAATCCCAGCACTCGGGAAACAGAGGCAGGCAGATCTCACAAGGCCAGCCTGGTCTACATAACAAGTTCTAGGACAGCTGGGGGTACAGAGAGACCCTGTCTCGAAAAGACCAAAACAAAACAAAAAAAACAATAAACAAAACAAATGAAAGAACAACAATGACAAAAAACAAGTGGATGGGGCTAGAGAGATAGCTCAGTGGTTAAGAGCACTGGCTGCTCTTGCAGAGGACCAGGTTCAGTTCCTAGCACCCACATGGTGGCTAACAACTGTCCATAACTCCAGTTACAGGGGATCTGACACCCTCTTCCGACCTCTTCGGGCACTGCATGACAGATGCACTTGCATACATGCAGGCAATACACTCATACACATAAAATAAAGTATTTTTTTTTAAGTGGATGGGGCCAGACAGATGGCTCAGTGGTTAAAGCACTGCTGCTCTTCTAGAGAGCCAAGGTTCAATTCTCAGCACCCACATGGTAGCTTTCAACCACTGGTAACTCCAGTTCCTGGGGATCTGAGGCCCTCTTCTGGCCTCTGTGGGCTTTGCACACACAGGTACACTGACATACATACATGCAAAACATTCATACACATTAAATAAATAAATAGGATTGAGATCGGGGATCTCCCAAGACCACCTGAAGCACAGCAAGGAGCTGGAACCAACCCAAGTGCCCCTCAACTGATGAGTGGATAGAAAAAAAATGTGAAAAATGTGGTACATCTACACAATGGAGTTCTATGCAGCAGTAAAGAAGGATGACATCATGAGTTTCGCAGGTAAATGGATGGAACTAGAAGATATTATGTTAAGTGAAGTAACACAGTCCCAGAAAAACAAATGACGAACGGTATCCCTCATCTGTGGATGCTAGTGCCAATTACCTAGTTGTAAATATTTCTTGTGCACGGCCCCTTGAGCTTTTGTCCAAGTAGTTAGGAGTGATGCATATTGGAAACAACAACAACAACAACAGAAATGACTGCATCAAAGAACTGACTGAAACGGTGAACTTCTGCTCAAAACAGTCAACTTCCACATGGAGAATATTGAGAAAGACTGAGAAAGAGATGAAAAGCATGTTTGGCAGAATGCATGAGCTCTGGTGGGGTGGGGGGGTAGGGTGGGGGACATGGATCTAGATCTGATTAGTAACATAATCTTGTACAAAAAATATATATATAATAAAAAATTACAAAATAAACCAAAACTAAACACGTGGATGGTCTCGAGTGATGGCTCACTAGTTAAGAGCACTCTCTGCTCTTCTAGAAGACCTGATTATTCCCAGTACCCACATGGCAGCTAACACCCACCCTTACTCCAGTTCCAGGGGATCTGATGCTCTCTTCTGGCCTCCATGGGAACCAAACACACATGTGATGCACTTACATACATTCAGGCAAAACACTCATACCCACTAAATACACACACACACACACACACACACACACACACACGGCACAGGAGGAGAAACATTGGAGGTTAACCTCTGGCGGCCACACCCCTAGGTGCATGCACACAGAAACAGATAAAAAAGAGCCCAAGGCTGAAGGAATCGCTCCATGCATTTCCTTCTGATCTGCCTTAGAAGGCTCTCCCATCTGATGTGCACTGACTACTTAAGTATTGTTTGTTAACTGCCAAGCGCAGGGACTATTCCAAAGCAATGTCAAGGTCCAAAGGGATAAAACAGCGGAACTTGCATGGGAGTGGGCCCCTTCCTACAGAATAGAGTCCACCCAGTCCCAGGAGGCGGGAGGCAGCCTGGCTTTCATCCCAGTTCCTGCACTGGGGCGACAGGTGGGTCCCTTGCACTGCCATCTGGAACATATGTCGGAGCTGTAAGGGCCCTGCCCATCAGCCTACGCTAATTCCAGGGCAAGCAGATTTGCTCCAACATGTCAAGGGAAGAAGGATGGGGGGGGAGGGGGTTTGAAGCTCCATTTCGTTAAATCCTCCAGGCTGCAACGATCGGCTCCTGGCAACCGCTCCAATGCGAAGGCTGCAGTGGCGGCGTGCTGTGAAGCAGGTCCCTGAGCCGGCTTCTGGAGGTTCCAAGGCAAAGGAACATGGACGGTGCCCTCCAGGTGTGCGGAGAACACAGGTACAAGTCCCTCTCCCCCCACAGCGTACGAGCGTCCCAGTAAACGCAGCCGGGGGAGGATGGGGAGCGAGAGAGGAAGCCCGCTTCTCGGCGCCACCCCAAGGTTAGCGGACCAGCCGAGCGGGCGGCGCGCTGCACTTACCTGGGCCCACGCCGGGCCGGGCGCGTCCGCTCCTGATGCTCCTGAACTGCGGGGCTACTTCGCTGAAGGACCCACCCTCGGCCTTAGGCGAGAAGGCGGGCCGGAAGCAGCAGCCAGCTCAGCGCTCATTGGTCAGGATTGCCGTGACGCACCGGCCTGGGAGCGCGCGATTGGCTGCAGCGCGAAGCTGAGAGCCTCCAGGGTCGGCGCGCGTGCGCACTTCTGTGAGAGGAGATGCGCGGACCACCAGTCAGTCACGACTTGCCGGAGTGGAGCAGGAGGTGTAGACGCCGGCGAGGAGATGGGGCAGCCGAGGTGACCGGAAGAACGGCGGCGGGTTGGGGCGCCTGGGTCAAGACAGGCTGGCGACCCCATGACTCGGCGGGTTCCATAGAGGACTTAAAACTGTAATCATTCGGGGCTGGAGAGATGACCTAGCGGTTAAGAGCGCCGACCGCTCTTACAGAGGACCCGGGTTCGATCCCCAGCACCCACATGGCGGCTGAGAACCGTCTGAAACTCCAATTCCAGGAGAACTCCAGTTCCAGGGGAATCCAAGACCCTCTTCTGAACTCCGCGGCGTTGCACGACACGGGTGCACAGGCTTGCATGCAGACAGTACATTCATACACATACAGAAATAAATAAAAAATTAATAAAAAAAATAAATAAAAAAGGTAAAAAAACTGTAATCATTCATGGGGCAGAGGATATGGTATAGTGGCTAAAGGAATCTGTCGCCAAGTTGCAGGACCGGAGTTCGAGACCCCAGGACCCACATGGCGGAAGGACAGAACCGACTCCCCAAAGTTGTCCACGGACCTCCACATGCGCAGCTGTGCTACTCTCATGGATACACCTACAAATAAATGTTTAAAAAATTAGGGTTAGGGAGGCAGAAGCACCCGATCTCTGTGAGATGGTGGCCAGCCTGGTCTACACAGTGAGTTCCAGGCGCCCTGGAGCGATAGGGAGACCCTGTCACAAACACCCCCCCCACACACACACACAAAATTAGAAGCTAGAGAAATGGCTAGGGGTTAAGAGCATATGCTGTCCTTGCCCAGGACTCAATTTGTTTCCCAGCTCCCACTTGTTGGTTTACTAACTCTAGCTTCAGAGGATCCGGCGCCTCTTCTGGCCCCTTGAGTACTGCATACTCACGGGGTGCACATACATCCATACATGCAGGGAAACACTCACCCACCTAAAAATCAATCTTAAAAATTTGGCCAGGCATGGTGGTTCATGCCTTTAATCCCAGCACTCATGAGGCAGAGGCAGGTGGAGCTCTGTGAGTTCAAGGCTAGCATGGTCCACATAGTTCCAGGACAGCTGGAGCTACAGGGGGCACCCTGTCTCCAAAAGACTAATAATAATAATAATAAATTAATATTTGTGGGAGGCACCCTGGAAACATTATTTTGACTATCACAGGGCATGATGTCAATCACATGTCAGGGTAATTATTGCTCAGTTTCTTAGGGTTGCCAGTGATAACCTAGCCCAATCTGGTATAATAATGAAAGTGGTCCCTGGGTGTACCTTTTCACCTTTTTTGCAAGAATTCCTTCCCTGGAGAGAGATGTCAGCAATGTCTACCACCTCCTTGTAACATCCCAACAACAATCCAAAGTAGGAGTCCTCCAAAGCTGACCCCCTAGCACCAGTGAGTTTATTGGGCTTTCTTATAGAACACAAGTAAGATGTTGCCCACAAGACAATGGGTGGCCCTAAAGCTGGGCACTAGAAGGTGTGTAACCAGCATGGATGATGGCTGGCCCTTAGCTGGGTAGCTAGAGTCCCCTCAACGAACTTCCTTCAGCCTGTGTACTTAGCCTCCTAAGACTCTATGCAGTTGGGGCAGATTTGCATAAAATAGCTGTGAGGACCTGCTGGGAACTCGGAGCATCCAAAGACTCTCCTCATCCTCCTCTGAGTGTCAGCAGTCCACAGCCGGCCTATTGGGATGGACTACTGCGAGTAGGCACAGCTGATCTGAAGATGGCTGTGTGCTCAGAGGACTGCATTCTACAGTACTGCAACTCCCAAACAACCCCCAAAAGCTGAGAGCCTTGGTCTGCTCCCTTCCTCTTCCACACACTTCCTAGCCATGAGGTGAGCGCTTTTCTCTGTCACATGTTTCTGTCATCATATGCTGTCTTTGCTAGAGTCCTGGATTGAAACCTCCAACACTATGAGCCGAAAATAAGGCTTATCTTTTTTAAAAACTTTTTTTAGACAGGCTTGCTATGTAGCCCAAGCTGACCTTGATCTCATGATCCTCAAATGTGACCCATCACACCCAGCAACCTTTCCTTTTCATAAATTGATTTGTTTCAGGTGTTAGAGTAACAGCTGCCCACAAACCCTCCTCCTGTCTAGATTCCTGCCCCTTTCTGAGAATGCAAATGGCCTTTCCCTGATGTCATGGCTGGGAAGCCCCAGACAACTTCAGGGGCTGAGTGGATTCATGGAGTCTTACATCTAACCTTGACCCTATCCTGCACCTGAGAGATTGATGTTTGTGGAGTTAGCATTTCGCTGGTCAGTTTTTCTTAACTTGACACAAACTAGAGACACCTGGAAAGATGGAACCTCAGTTGAGGAACTTCCTCCATCCCACTGACCTTGACCATGTCTTGGGGCATTTTTCTGGATTGCAGATTGACGTAGGGGGGGGCCCAACTCACTATGAGTGGGGCCATCCCTATACAAGTGGGTCTGGGATGTTCAGTAGTTAAGAGCACTTGCACTGGTCTAGAGGACCAGGGTTATTCCCAGCACCCACGTGGCAGCTAACAACTGTCTATAACTCCAGTTCCAAGGGATCTGATGCCTTCTTCTGCCCTCCATGGGCATTGCACACATGTGATGCACTTACATAGGTGTAGGCAAAACACTCATGCACATAAAATAAAAATAAATAATAATTTAAAAAAGGCAGCTGAGCCAGCCAGTGAGCAGCGCTCCTCCATGGTCTCTGCTTCAGTTCCAGCCTCCAGGCCCCTGCTTTAGCTCCTGCTGTGGCTTCCCTTTCCTTCCCAAGTTGTTTTTGGTCAGTGTTTTGTCACAGCAACAGAAAGTAACTAGGCTAAGCATGGAGATAGTGGTGGAACCCTTCCAAGACATAAGGTCTCAGGCAAAGGACTGTTTCCTCAGAGAGTAGCAGATTGTCTTCTGCACTGCAGAAGCACTCATTGGAGGTAAGGAGACCTTGGTTCTGTTGTCTGTGACACTTAGAGTTACTTTCCTTCCTTGACCTCAGTTTCCTCATAAAAGAGGCATTAATGAGGAGACCCATGATGGACCCTGGCGAGGCTTGGATCTTCTGATGGTGTTTATTACCAGTCCTTCTGAACTTCCGACAGGATGTGGCAGGTCTGGGAAAGCACGCCCCCTGCTCCCTGGCCCTCAGGCTTGCAGAGCTGGCTTCTTCGGTTGCCAGTCTGCTTTTCAGCCCTTGCCACAAAGGCTAATCTTCGTTCCTAATTCTATATTTTAATTCATTTTTTAAAAATGACTTATTTATGGGCTGGAGAAATGGTTCAGTGGTTGAGAGCGCTGACTGCTCTTGAAGAGGACCCGGGTTCAATTCCCAGTACCCACATGGCAGCTAAGAACCATCTTTAAGCAGGGTGTGGTAGTGCACTCCTTTAATCCCAGCACTCAAGAGGCAGAGGCAGGCGGATCTCTGTGAGTTCAAGGCCAGCCTGGTCGAGGCTAGTTCCAGGCCAGCTGGAGCTACAGGAAGACCCTGTCTCAAAAATACCAAAAAAAAAAA
>VZQC01009317.1:399727-422882 GCA_009823505.1 Rhizomys pruinosus
AAAAAAGAAAAAAAAAAAAAAAAAAAAGGAAAAACTAAAGTAGAAAAAGGGGCTGGAGAGATGGCTCAGTGCTTCCAAGCACTGGCTGCACTTGCAGAGGCCCCAGGTTCAGGTCACTCCCGTTCCAGGGGATCTGATGCCGTGCCCTCCTGCCATGAAGGACTCTCATCCCTCTGGACCTCTTCCTTCTGTGAGTGACCTTGGTCCTGGTGCTTATCACAGCCACAGGAAAGAGCTAATGCATTGTTTCTGAACTAAATGGTCATTTTTTCCACTCCAATCCCTGTCAGTTTTCTTTCCTGAGGGCTGCTGCAGGCAGGATCCGCTCTCCAAAAGACTGATGGGAGACTTGGTTTCTGCTCTGTTGAGCTTTATACAGCCCTGCTAGGCAGGCAAAGGCACTCAGGATCCACATCGCCAGTGGGAGGGAGTTTCTACAACATTCCATTAAGACTCTGCACTTCCCCAAGGCCAGACATCTAAAGTAGCCAGACTTGAGATCAGCAAAGACTTACTTTTTCCAAGGAGAAAAGTTTAAGGAAATTTTACAGACACTTTGGAGAGTAAAGGAATATAAGTGGATGAGATGCTAGCAAGAAGCATAAATCTAGACATGATCACTCTCATGACAGATCTGTGAAAGAGAAACCTTTTAAGAGATAATAAAAGGTTAGGACTAGGGATACAGCTCAGTTGGGACAGTGCTTGTCTAGCATGCATAGAGCCCTGTGTTTATGCGAAGCACCAAATAAACCAGGTAGAACAGTGCACATGTGTAATCTCAGTACTTGGGAAGTAGAGGCAGGATGATGAGTTCAAAGCCAGCCTCTGCTGTAGGTTGAGGCCAGCCTGGGATAGGTGAGATCCTGTTTCAAAAACAAGACCACCACATGGGGCTGGAGAGATGGCCTAGTGGTTGGGAACGCCGACTGCTCTTGCAGAGGACCCGGGTTCGATCCCCAGCACTCACATGCTGTCTAAGAACCGTCTTTAACTCTAGTTCTGGGGGAATCCGACGCCCTCTTTTGACCTCTGCAGCATTGCACAAGACTGGTGCACAAACCTACATGCAGACAGTACATTCATACACAAAAAATAATAAAAATTAAAAAAAACAAGATCACCAATGGAGTACAAGTAAACATGACAACACAGATAAGTCTTGAATATACTCTGAGTGGAAAAAAGAAAAACAGCAAAGAAACCCCAATAGCTTCAGAGAGTCTCTGGTTCTATTTATCTGTGAAGTTCAGAAGACGGAAGGAAGCCTGCACAATGCCAAGCCTGACGTCCCGAGTTTCATCCCTGAAAGGAGAGAACCGACTCCCACGAGGTGTTCTCTGACCTCCACATACACAGTATAACACACAAATAAATAGATAAATGTAATACAAAAACAGGGTAGAACTTAATGATGACATTTGAGGATGTATGTTTGATGATAAAAGCATAAAGACTAGGAAGTGATTATAATGTTACCATAGCAACCAAGTCCTAGATGCCTTTGGGTACCAAAGGGACAGACAGTCTTGGGAGTGTTCCAGGTCTTACATATGACAATTGTTGAGATGGTTAATTTTGATTGTTAACTTGATTGATTAATAAATACCTTGGGGATAAGTGAAAGGCCTTTTGGGGTGGCCTTTTCAGAGACAATTAGATCTGACCTAATGAATTTATTAATTCCTTGATGGATTCCTAATCTGGTGGCCTTATTGGGAGGTGGTAAAAAAGGTGTCGTAGGAGGAGGCAATCTTGTGCAGGGTGATTCTTTTTTTTTTTTTTTTTTTTTTTTTTTTTTTTGAGACAGGGTCCTCTTTCAGAGGACCTGGGTTCAATCCCCAGCACCCACATGGTGGCCGAGAACCGTCCGAGGCTCCAATTCCAGGAGACCTCCAGTTCCAGGGGAATCCGAGACCCTCTTCTGAACTCCGCAGCATTGCACGACACGGGTGCACAGACCTGCATGCAGACAGTACATTCATACACATACAGAAATAAATAAAATAAAAAAAAAATAAATGGGGTAGAATATGGAGTTATAGAATTAATGGGAAAAAAACGATTTATTTATTTGTGTATATCTCTGTCTCTATTTGCATGTACATGCATGAGGATGTGGATGTACCTGCAGAGACTAAAGGGGTGTTGGATCCCCTGGAGTTACAGGTAGTTGTGAGCTTCCTGATGTGGGTGTTGGGAACTGAACTTGGGCCTTCTGGAAGAGCAGGAAGCACTCTTAACTGCTGAGCCATCTCTCCAGCCCCTAATTATCTTCAAAGATTTATTTTTGATTTTCTTTTTTTTTTTNCACTATGTAGAGCAGGCTGGCCTCAAACTCTGCCCCCTTCCCCCCCACCCCGGGATAGGATTATAGGCATATGTCACCAGGTCCAGCTCGATATTTTAAATCTATTTTTATGTGTGTGGGTGTTTTGCCTGAATGTATGTAAATTTACCACATGCATGCATTGCCCATGGAGACCAAAAGAGGATGTTGGGTTCCCTGGAACTGGAGTTACGTATGGATGGTTGTGAGCTCAAAGCAACAGAGCTGGCAAACCTTGGACCAAAGCCACTGAAACTGAAAGCCAAAATAAAATGTTCCTCCTTTGAAGTTATTCCTCTTGGGAGTTTGTCACAGCAAGGAAAAGTCTGAGTAACACAATGGGCAACAATATATCAGAGTGGTCAGAGGTCAGGGCTTAGGCACTGCCTCAGTGTTCATCAGAGAATATTCAACAAGTGTGACCAGGTCCTTTAGTCATCATTAAGTCACTGTTTGGCAAGAGAAATGGTTACACATGGACAGGATGTTTGTAAAGTAAAACAAAGTATAGGGATGATCAGCAGCATGCGGTAGTGTACTGACCGAGAATCTAGGCAATGTCCCGGTGTTGGGGGGGCTGCCTACACCCGTTGCCTTCTTTATTCTTTCAGGACTGATGAGTTGTTAGCTGACTGTATAGTGTTTCATGGGTTTGTTGTTTCTTCTTCCTTCCTTCCTTCCTTTTTCTCTCTTTTTCTTTCTTCCATTTTTTTTTTTTTTCTTTTTCTTTGAGACAGGGTCTCACTATGTAGCTCTGGCTGGCCTGGAATTTGACA
The DNA here is from genome assembly GCA_009823505.1 of Rhizomys pruinosus. Lineage (NCBI taxonomy): Eukaryota > Metazoa > Chordata > Mammalia > Rodentia > Spalacidae > Rhizomys > Rhizomys pruinosus. The sequence continues at coordinate 402,833 of VZQC01009317.1, forward strand.
TGTTGACCAGGCTGATCCAAAATTTGCAGACTCACAGAGATCTGCCTGCCTCTGTCTTCCAAGTGGTGGGATTAAAGGTGTGTGCCACCATACTAATGTCTAGTGGTTTTAAACTTGAAGTCTTTAGTGGTTTTGGTGAGCCATTTAGGTTGGGTCAACCATTAAAAAAAGTGTGTGTGTGTGTGTGTGTGTGTGTGTGTGTGTGTGGTGTATGCACACAGGGAATGTGCACATGCAGAGACCAGAAGAAGCTGGTGTGTGTCCTCTGTTACTCTCTGCCTTGTTCCTTTGAGGCAGAATCTCTCACTGTACCTGGAGCTGTTTTTCAACTGCGCTGGGAGTCAGCAAGCCCCAGCCATCTTCCTGCCTCTACTACCCCCTCCTCAACCCAGTGCTGAGATTACAGGTCTGTACAGAACACACCCAGCTTTTACATGAGTTCTAAGACTAAAACTCCAAACTCTAGTTCCTATACTTGTACTGAGCCATCTGTTTTATTTTGTTTTGTTTTGTTTTTGAGACAAGGTCTCCCTGAAGCCCCAGCTAGCCTGGAACTCACTATGTAGACCAGGCTGGCCTCAAACTCAGAGCTCTCCCTGCCTCTGCCTTCCAAGTGCTGAGATTAATGTCATGCACCACCACGTCCAGCTTATTTTTATTTAGTATAAGTTTTTTGGCTGCATGCATGCAAGTGCACCACGTGTGTGCAGTACCTGCAGAGGCCAGAAAAGGGAGGGGATTCTGCTGGAACTGGAGTAACAGGTTGTTAGCTACCATGTGGGTGCTGGAAACTGAACTCAGGTCCTCTGCAAAAACAGTAAGTGGTCTTAACTACTAAGCCATCTCCCTAGCACCCTGTTTTTTTTTTTTTTAATTTTTATTTATTCTTGTATGTGTATGAATAAACTGTCTGCATGTAGGTTTGTGCACCCATGTCGTGCAATGCCTTGGAGGGTGTCAGATTCCCCTGGAACTGGAGTTCTCAGCCGCCATGTGGGTGCTGGGGATTGAAGCCTGATCCTCTGCAAGAGTAGTCGGTGCTCTTAACCGCTAGGTCATCTCTCCAGCCCCCGCCCTGTGTTTTTTTGTGTTTTTTGCGTTTTGTTTTGTTTTTTTGTCTTTGGAGACAGGGTCTCCCTGTAGCCCCAGCTGTCCCGGAACTCGCTCTGTAGACCAGGCTGGCCTTGAATTCACAAAAATCCACCTGCCTCTGCCTCCCAAGTGCTAGGGTTAAAGGCATGCACCACCACGCCTGGCTACTTGTTTTGTTTTGGATACAAGATTTCATGCATCCCAGGATGGTCTCAAACCCAGTATGCAACCGAGGATGAATTTAAACTTTTGATCTTTCTGTTTTCCACCTCCTGAATTCTGGGATTACAGGTGTATATTACCATGCCTAGTTTACACAGAACTGCAGATGGAATCCAGAAATCCATGCATGCCAAGGTGAGTTCTCTACCAAATGAACTGAGCCCCAAGACCTAAAAAGTTATTCTAGAGCTTAATCACATCCCTTTCTCCCTTTCCATAGATCTATGATCTATGTTGGAGCTGAAAGTTCCAACTCCAGATTTTCTGGCAGCCAGCCCTCATTCTGAAGCTAAAGTCACCTCATTAACATATACTCAAGTGTAGTGAATAACAACACACCCTCTATCACTCAAGATACTCCAAAGGTTTTAGGTTCTCCATAGCAGAAACCAAGGATAAAGACCAAATTTATTTCTTATTAATCCAAGATATCCAGACTCCCCAAGCAATGCAAAGAAGTTCACATGCTGCATTAGTCAGCTTTCCTCAGAAATACCCGAGGGCCGGGCGTGGTGGCACACGCCTTTAATCCTAGCACTTGGGAGGCAGAGGCAGGTGGATCTTTGTGAGTTCAAGGCCAGCCTGGTCTACAGAGAGAGTTCCAGGACAGCTGGGGCTACAGAGGAGGAAGTGTCATTGGCTTTGAGCCTGAGGCGAGGTTCCATGTCACCATCAGGAGTTTGTGCAAGAGCAAAGCTGCTGCTCACCTCTTGGTGACTGGGACTCAAAGGGAGAAGAGGGGCCCAGTCCCCATTGGCCAGAAAACCTTCCCACAGGCCTCCTCTCAGAGTTTCCAACAGCTAAAAACTGGAGACTAAAACTTTACTAATCACATGGGCTTTGGAGGTGATATTTATATACAAACTATTAGGCATATTAAAAGTAAAAAATGGGGGCTGGAGAAATGGCTCTGCAGTTAAGAGTACTGGCTGTTTTTGCAGAGAACCCAGGTTCAGTTCCCAGCACCCACATGGCAACTAACAACCGTCCATAACTCCAGTTCCATATGATCCGGTACCCTCTTCTGTCCTCTGTGGGGATTGCACGATGTGGGTGCATTACATATATGAAGGCAATACACTCATACACATAAAAATTTAAAAATAAAAATATTTTTTAAAAAGTAAAAATGTAGTCGCTGGGTCTGGAGGAGAGGCTCAGTGGCTGTGAGTGCTTGCTGGGTTTCCTGAGGGTCAAAGTTCAGTTCCCAGGACTGATGTGAAGCTGCTCACAACTGCTTGTAACTCCAGCTCCATGGGATCTAACACACTCTCCTGGCCTCTGTGGGGAGGACAGCACAGCAGGGTGCTGAGGGGTCAGATGCCATTGTACTCTTGAACGCGCACACACACACACACACACACACACACACACACACACACACGCACAGTTAGAAATAAAACAAATCTTTAAAAAATTTGTGGTCATTGACTCTATTTTTTTTTAATTTTTTAATTATTTTTTAAGTGTATGTCTGCATGTAGGTTGGTGCACCCATGCCATGCAATGCCCCGGAGGTTAGAAGAGGGCATCAGATTCCCCTGGAACTGGAGTTAAAGACGGTTCTTAGCCACAATGTGGGTGCTGGGAATTGAAGCCGGGTCCTCTGCAAGAGCAGTTGGTGCTCTTAACCGCTGAGCCATCTCTCCAGCCCCCCCATGTTTTTTCTCATATGAAGAAGCGGATGCAGTGTCGTTGCTGGAGCTCTTGCCTAGCAGGCCTGAGTTCAGTCTCCAGCACTGCATAAACCAGGCATGGTGACCCACCCTTGTGATCACAGCAGTCAGGAAGTAGAGGCAGGAAGATCAGAAATCCACAGTCATCCTCAGCTATGTATCAAATTTGAGGCCAGCCTAGGCTACATGAGACCCTGTCTAAAAAAATAAGACATAAGGTCTGGACATATTAATAAACATCTTTAATCCCAGCACTGGAGGCAGACACAGGGAGATCTCTGAGTTCAAGACCAGCCTGGTCTACATGGAGAGTTCCAGGCCAGCTGGGGCTACAGGGAGACCCTGTCTCAAAAAGAATGAAAATGAAAAAAAAAAAATAGAAAGGAGTAAAATTTGGAAACAGGAAGCCATCTAGTCTGCTCTCTGTTGCTGTGATAAAACACTGACCAAAACCAACTCAAAGAAGAAAGGGTTTATTTCATCTTACAGCTCCCAGGTTACAGTTTATCACTGAGGGAAGGCAGGGCAGGAACGCAGAGGCAGGACTGAAGTATGGAGCCCAGTGGAACGCTGCTTACTGGCTTGCTCCCCTGGCTGCCACAGCCACCTTTCCTGTACAGCCCAGGCCCACCTGCCTAGGGAGGGCACCACCCACAGTGGGCGGGGCCTTCCTCCACCAATAAGAATCAAGACGATGTCCCACAGACATGGCCATAGGTAAATATGATCTGGTAACGTTCTCAATGAGACTTCTTCTTCCCAGGTAACTCTAGTTTGTGTCAAGTTGTCAAAAACTAACCAGCAGAGAAAGAGGGAGACTATGGGGAGAGGACAAGATGGAGAAGGGGAAGAGTAAGCAATATGACCAAACTACATGACGTACATGTGTGAAAATGTTAGAGTGAACCCCGTTATCTTATACGATGAATATATGCCAACTTAAAAATGTATCATATATATGATATGAAAGTATAAGGTAGGAAGGAAACTAAATACTTGAGGAAGATAAGAAAGGGTAATGCAGGGCTGGTGAGGTGGTTCAGTGGGTAAAGGCACAACCAGAGTTCAATCCCCAGGGACCCTCATGATAGAAGGCAAGAACTGACTCTCAAAAGTTGTTCTCTATTGGTGTGGCACACACCTCCAATCTCAGTACTCGGGAGTGGATTTCTGTGAGATCAAGGCCATCCTGGCCTACATAGCAAGTTCTAGGCCAGCTGGAAGAGAAAGAGAGAGGGGAAAGTTTCCTTTGAGTTCCACATGCATGCTATGGCATGTGCATATACATAAGTACATGCATGTATACACAAAATAAAAATATAATAAGATCAATGGAGTACCCTCCATTGATAAAAGAATATATGTTCATAAAATGTCATAAAGTTATTATTTAGTACAATATATGAGAATGCACTCTGGGCGTGGTGGCATGCGCCTTTAATCCCAGCCCTCGGGAGGTAGAGGTAGGTGGATCTCTGTGAGTTCAAGGCCAGCCTGGTCTACAGAGCAAGCTCCAAGACAGCTGGTACTAAAAGGGAGACCCGGGGCTGGAGAGATGGCCTAGCAGTTAAGAGCATCAACGGCTCTCGTAGAGGACCAGGGTTCGATCCCCAGCACCCACATGATGGCTGAGAACCATCTTTGACTCCAGTTCCAGGGGAATCCAACGCCCTCTTCTGACCTCCACCAGCATTGCATGACCCGGGTGCACAAACCTGCATGCAGACCACATGACGGCTAAGAACTGTCTTTCACTCTAGTTCCAAGGGAATCTGACACCCTCTTCTGACCTACGCCGGCACTGCACGACCCGGGTACACAAACCTACATGCAGACAGTACATTCATACAAGAATAAATTTTTAAAAAAATTAAAAAAAAAAAGCCTGGTGTGGTGGCACACGCCTTTAATCCTAGCACTTGGGAGGCAGAGGCAGGAGGATCTTTGTGAGTTCAAGGCCAGCCTGGTCTACAGAGTGAGTTCCAGGACAGCTGGGGCTAAAGGGAGACCCTGTCTCAAAAAGACAAAAATAAATAAATAAATAAATAAATAAATAAATAAATAAATAAATAAATGGGAGACCCTAACTCAAAAATACCAAAAAAAGGAAAAAAAAAACTAAGAGAGAGAGAGAGAGAGAGAGAGAGAGAGAGAGAGAGAATGCATACAGGTTTCTAGATCCAGTCATTGCCCCTGTGATTAGTCGTGGGTAGAGCTGCCCTGGATGTCTGGGTCTGCGAATGTCTCTGACCCTCGGTCTTGCTTTGGATGCAGGGACTGAGACTTGCCAATAGGGGGCAGTGTCCACACCATCATGCTGAATCATTGGCATCTGATCCCTCAGCACCCTGCTGTGCTGGCCTGGGAGGGTATAGGCAAGAACCTCTATCAGAATAGATCCTGTCAGGACTCTTCAGTTACTTCCAAGCCAGTAAAACCAGGGCATGCCAGGCAGCATGGGTGCAAGGAGTCCAGAGGGACACTGTATAAGGCTCCCCTAAAGCATCCACTGTGGTGCGGACGGAGCTCTGCTGGTAGCATGCTTGCCCAGCATGCACAAAGCCCTGGGTTCTGTCTGCAGCATCACATACACTGGACATGAAGGTCCATGCCTGTAATCTCAGCACCCAGGAAGTGGGAGGAGAGGAGGCTCAGAAACTCAAGGTCATCCTCAGCTCCATAGCAAGTTCAAGGCCTGCCTGGGATCCATGAATGTGTGTGTGTTTGTTTGTTTGTAAAAATGAATGAATGGGCCGGGCGTGGTGGCGCACGCCTTTAATCCTAGCACTTGGGAGGCAGAGGCAGGCGGATCTTTGTGAGTTCAAGGCCAGCCTGGTCTACAGAGTGAGTTCCAGGACAGCTGGGGCTACAGGGAGACCCTGTCTCGAAAAGACAAAAAAAAAAAAAAAAAAGAATGAATGGGGTCTGGCTCAGTGGTAGAATGCTTGCTTAGTAAGCATAAGGCCCCAATTAGTCTACACGCATACAGTCAGAGAGGGAGAGAGAGAGAGAGAGAGAGAGAGACCAGGTCAAGAGAATTTTCACCCTTGGGGAGGGGACTGAGTAACACCTCCCCCTTCTTCTGGGGTTCCAGTGATGAACTGAGGTATGATTCCACCAAAGTTCACCCTGGGAGACCAGTGAGTTTATTGATCTAGTTTACAGAGCAGTAGGTGATAGGTTTGGGGCAGGAGCATGAGTGACATCAAAGCAGACATACTGGAAGGTCTGCACAGAGCACGGTGACTTTCTGAGGCTACCTATATAGAGCTGGGTCTTCTAGTCCTTCCCAGCCTGTATACATGAGTCCCTCCCAAGACCTTGAGGCCATGTGAAACTGGGGCAGAATTGCATACAAATGGCTGGGAAGAGAGTCTGGACACTCAGATAAGAGTCCCATGACTGAACAGGTCCAGCTGTGACGAGCTTCTGCAAGGGGTCACAGGTGAACTCAGAAGGTGTCGCTTGGAGGATGTGTATCCCAGGTTGGCCTAACATTCATGATCCTCCTGCCACAGCCTCCTGAGTGCTATGATTGCCGGTGCGCACTGGAATGCCTGGCTACTGCTTCTTTTTTTTAAGGGGGGTGTGTATGGATGCACGTATGTCCCAGTGCATGTGTACATGTGTGCATGTGTAGACCAGAAGTTAACCTCCAGTGTTGTTCCTTAGACACTTTGAGACAGGGTCTCTTATTGGCCCAGAATTTCACCAAGCAGATGATTCTATCTGGACAGTAAACTCTCCTTCTATCTCCCCATTGCCGGAACTACAGATATGCACCCCCACCCCAGGCTTTTGTTGTTGTGGTGGTTCATAGACTTTATTTTTTTAACATTTTTATTGAAGTTTTGTGCATTTCATACATTATTTCTCAGTCCAATCTAGTCTCATCTCTCCTTCCAAGCCTCTTACCCCACCCACCCCACCCACCCCACCCACCCCAGGGTTGTTTTTTTTTTAAAGAAAGAGAAAGATCTCAACAGGATCTTTCTTTTTTTTAATTTATTTTATTTTTTTTTTATTTTTGTATGTGTATGAGTGTACTGTCTGCATGAAGGTTTGTGCACCCGTGTCGTGCAATGCCGCGGAGGTCAGAAGAGGGTCTCAGATTCCCCTGGAACTGGAGTTCTCCTGGAATTAGAGTTACAGACGGTTCTCAGCTGCCATGTGGGTGCTGGGGATTGAACCCGGGTCCTCTGCAAGAGCAGTCGGTGCTCTTAACCGCTAAGCTATCTCTCCAGCCAGCACCCCAGGGTTTTTATGTGGGCTCTGGAGATCAAACTCAGGCCTCAGGCCCTCATACTAGGAAGGCAAGAATGTTACTGACTGAGTCAACTCCCTAGCCCCCATGTTTAAATATGAAATGACTGAATTCTTGTTATGGTTTGTAAAATGACTGAATTCCTGTTATGGTTTGTAAAATGACTGAATTCCTGTTATGGTTTGTAAAATGACTGAATTCCTGTTTTAGTTTGTGCATCAAGTGTATTGAAAGCTTGTCTACAATACAATGTTTAAAGGTGGGGCTCTGGGAAAGTGATTGGATCTGAAGGGGAATGACTAGATCGAAGGGCTAGCCATTGAGGGTTTCATAAGTGAGAGAGATACTGGGAGATACCGGAAGGTGTGGAAGGTGAGTTCTGATCAGAGGAAGGGTGTTATTACTGGGAGACAGGCCATTAAAAACTGCAGTTTTTAAAAGATTTATTAATTTATTTATTTGTTTGTTTATAACATGTATGTGTGCCTGCATGAGTTAATGTGCACCGTGTGATGTGGAAGTACCTGTAGAGGCCACAAGAGGACATCAGATCTCCTGGAACTGGAGTTGCAGCCAGTTGTGAACTGCCTTATGTGGGTGGTGGGAACCAAACCCAGTCCTCTGTAAGGGCAATAACCACTGTGCTGGGTGACTTCAGCTGTCAGCTTGATACGCTTGGGAAGAGGGAACATCAACAGGGAAATTTCCTCTAAAGGGTGACCTATGGCCTTGTCTCTGGGGCATTTTCCTGATTGTTGAGTGGTGTGAGACTGCTCAGCCCACTGTGGGTGGTGCCACCCCTGGGCAGGTGGTTCTGGGGTCCATAAGAAAACAGGCTGAGCAAGGGCCAGGGGAGAAGTCAGTAAGCAGTGTCCCTCCGTGGAGAAGTCAGTAAGCAGTGTCCCTCCGTGGCCTGCGCTTCGGTCAGTTCCTGCAAGGGCCAGGGGAGAAGCCAGTAAGCAGTGTCCCTCCGTGGCCTGCGCTTCGGTCAGTTCCTGCAAGGGCCAGGGGAGAAGCCAGTAAGCATTGTCCCTCTGTGGCCTGTGCTTCGGTCAGTTCCTGCAAGGGCCAGGGGAGAAGCCAGTAAGCATTGTCCCTCCGTGGCCTGCGCTTCGGTCAGTTCCTGCAAGGGCCGGGGAGAAGCCAGTAAGCAGTGTCCCTCCGTGGCCTGTGCTTCGGTCAGTTCCTGCAAGGGCCAGGGGAGAAGCCAGTAAGCAGTGTCCCTCCGTGGCCTGTGCTTCGGTCAGTTCCTGCAATGGCCAGGGGAGAAGCCAGTAAGCAGTGTCCTCTGTGGCCTGTGCTTCGGTCGGTTCCTGCAAGGGCCAGGGGAGAAGCCAGTAATCAGTGTCCCTCTGTGGCCTGCGCTTCGGTCAGTTCCTGCAAGGGCCAGGGGAGAAGCCAGTAATCAGTGTCCCTCTGTGGCCTGTGCTTCGGTCAGTTCCTGCCTCCAGCTGCTGCCCTGACTTCCCTCAGGGGTGGGCTGTGACCTGGGAGCTGCAAACTGAAATGAGCCCTTTCCTAGCCCAAGTCGGTTTTGGTCACAGTGTTTTATCGCAGCAACAGAAGCAGACTGGAACAACCATGGAGTCCTCTCTCCAGCACCGAGGACTGGATCATCCTCACCCTGTCTCTCTGTTTCCTGGTTTCTACTAGGTGAGCAGCTTTGTCCTGCCAGGCCCTTCCCACAGACCTATGGCAGTAAAGCCAGCCCAGCACAGACTGAACTCTCAAATCTATCAGCCATTTTTTGCTTTAAGTTGATTCACTACAGTGTTTTGTTATAGTAACAAAAATTTTTGCTGCTAAAACTTCTCTGGAGAAGTTGTCAACAACACCCACACCCTGTCCCAATGACAAGCTGAACCAAGTCTACCAAAGTATACTTCCAGGTACACTGAGTATATTGGGCTTACTTAAAGAGCTATGGGTGAAGGGTTACTTACAAGGGGCTGGGTGCTCCCTCATAAGGCTCATTGAAAATTTTCACCTAAGCATGGATGGCAGCTTTACCCATGGTTACACAGATGGAGCCCCCTCCCTTAGTCTTCAGCCTATGTACTCTACCCCTCTTCAGGACACGTGCCGTTAGGCCCGAATTGCTAGCAACTAGTTGGGCAGTGTGCTGGGTACTTGGGTGAGGTCATGTGACTATCCTGCTTGTGTCAGCAGCCAGCAGGTCCAGGTTGTTGTGATGATCTTTGGAAGAAGGACACAGCTGAGCTCAGTGGCATCCGTCTTTGAGAGGCCAGTCTTGTGCAACATTGTCTAATATACTCTCTTTTGGGCCCTCCATTGGGCTATCAAGTATGTGGTTTATTTGTATGTGTTGTATGTGAGTGTGCATATCATGTATAGGCAAGTTTGTACGTACAGATGTGAAAACCAGAGGCCTACTTTGGCTGTTGTTCCTCACGGACATCATCCTTGTTTTTTTGAGGCAGAGTCTCTCTCACTGGCCTGGCACTTGCTGAGTAGGCTGGCTGGCCAGTGAGCCCCAGTGCTGTGGTTACAAGTGCATGCCACCAGGGGCTGGAGAGCTGGTTCAGTGGTTAAGAGCACTGGCTGCTTTTGTGGAGGACCTGGGTTCAGTTCCCAGCATCTGCATGGCAGCTAACAACTGTCTGAAACTCCAGTTCCATGAAATCCAATGCTTTCTTCTGGCCTGGTCTGTGCAGGCATGGGTGTAATAAAAATATTTAAAATAAAAATAATTAATTTTAAGAAACACATAAAAATTTTCTAAATTTAAATAAAAAAACACAAGTGCATGCCACAAACGACTGGCTTTTTTTTTTTTTTTTTTTTTTTTTTGGTCTTTTCGAGACAGGGTCTCCCTGTAGCTCCAGCTGTCCTGGAACTCACTCTGTAGACCAGGCTGGCCTTGAACTCACAAAGATCCGCCTGCCTCTGTCTCCCAAGTGCTAGGATTAAAGGTGTGCGCCACCACGCCCGGCGTGGCTTTTAAAACTATTTATTTTTGGGGGGGCTGGAGAGATGGCCTAGCGGTTAAGAGCGCCGACCGCTCTTGCAGAGGACCCGGGTTCAATCCCCAGCACCCACATGGCGACTGAGAACCGTCTGAAACTCCAATTCCAGGAGAACTCCAGTTCCAGGGGAATCTGAGACCCTCTTCTGACCTCCGCGGCATTGCACAACACGGGTGCACAGACCTGCATGCAGACAGTACATTGATACACATACAGAAATAAATAAAATTTAAAAAAATTATTTATTTTTGTGTATGAATGTTTTGCCTTCATGTATGGTTGCACACCACATGGATGGAATACCTGCAGAGGCCAGAAGAGGGTGTTGGATTCCCCCAAACTGGAGTTTTTGGTGGTTATTATTGCTGGGAACTGAACTCTGGGCCTCTGCAAGAGCAGCATATGCTCTTAGCTCCATTGTGCTCATTGTCTGGATAGTCCTGGTATCATCAGTGCTCAATAAGTGCTGGTGTTGGGGCTCAGAAGATGGTACTCCCAAATAGAGGGCTTTGATATGCTAGCTGGGAAAATCATGTTAGTATCCTGACCGCTCTGATCCCACTTGTGCCGAGTGTGCATGGGGTGTGTATCCTGGTCTATCATTCTCTACCTTCTTCCCTTGAACAGGGTGACTCACTGCACCTGGAACTAGACTGACAGCCGGCGTGCCCCACCAGCCTCCTCCCCTGCCTGTTCACATTAGAGGCTTGTGTGGCCATCCCTGGCTTTTTCATCACGCGGGTGCTGGGGATTTGAACTTAGGACCTCACGTTTGCCCAGCAAATTGTCTTACCCACTGAGCCATCTCCCCAGCCCTCGCTTCTATCTTTTGATCCTCTTTGTTGCCTGCAGGGTAGGTGCAGGGAAGGAGGAAAGGAATCTGCCTTAGGTTGGACCTGTCAAAGAAAACACAGTCCTCTCTATAGTCTCATGATGGGTCACTGGAGAGGACTCAAGACTGCAGCCACACCTGGGTGGACTTTGTCACAAGATAATGCCTGTTTCAGACTCACTCAGGCTCCAAAAAAAGCCATTTGCAGGGCTGGGGAGATGGCCTGCTCAGCAAAGCATTCATGCCATACAAGCATGAAGACCAAGTTTCGATTCCTAGGACCTAGATCAAAAACTGGGCATGGTGGCACTTATCCCAGTGATGGGGAGGTGGGAACACGGGGGTCCCTGGGGCTAACCTAAGTTGGGGAGCTCCAGGCTCAATGAGAGACCCTGTCTCAAACAATAAGGTGAGGCCAGGTGTGGTGGTTCACACCTTTAATCCCAGCACTAGGGAAGTAGAGGCAGGTGGATCTCTGTGAGTTCAAGGCCATCCTGGTCTACATAGTGAGTTCCAGGCCAGCTGGGGCTCCACGGAGATCCTGTCTCAAACACACACACACACACACACACACACACACACACACACACATACACACACACAAATACTAAGGTGAATAACTCCTGAGAATGACACCTGAGTTGTCTCTGGCCTCCATACTCAGGTCTACACACATGCACACTGGGTTGTGGGGTAATCACAGTCCTGTGACTCTGCCCTGAACACTCATACATTTGAATCTGTGCTCCATCAATCCACTGTCAGTGCACAGTGAAATCTCCTGTGAGATTTCAGACAGTGAAGGGGAAGTTCCCACACTCTGCTGAATGATTAGAGACGGGGGCAGGTAGTCCAATCCAGATGGGGAAGAGAGAGTTTGATTCAGGTGTGACGAGGCCACCACGGCAGTGTCAGTGGTGATATTCTTTCTCACCAAATATCTGACACACATGGCTTGAGGTAAGGAAGGTTTATTGCTCACTTATTCAGAGGGCTTAGCCCATGGTGGCTTAATGCTGTGTGCTTCCCATTCTGATGGGAACACATGGAGGAGGGGCCTGTTCACTTCATGGTGGACAGGAAACAAACAAGAACAGATAGGAAGGGGACAGGACAATTTATAGCCCACAAGGCCACACCTCCAGTGATCTTTCTTCAGCCAGGTCCCTACCTCCACAAATCAGATACTCAATTTTTTAAATTTAATTTTTTTTTTTTTTGGTCTTTTTGAGACAGGGTCTCCCTGTAGCCCCAGCCGTCCTGGAACTCACTATGTAGACCAGGCTGGCCTTGAACTCACAAAGATGCACCTGCCTCTGCCTCCCAAGTGCTAGGATTAAAGGTGTGCACCACCGCGCCCGGCAGATACTCAATTTTTTTTTTTTGGTCTTTTGGAGACAGGGTCTCCCTGTAGCCCCAGCTGTCCTGGAACTCACTCTGTAGACCAGGCTGGCCTTGAACTCACAAAGATCCACCTGCCTCTGCCTCCCAAGTGCTAGGATTAAAGGCGTGCACCACCACGCCCGGCCGATACTCAATTTTTAAAAAGTATTTTTGTTTTACTTGTATGTGTGTTTGCCCATATGTATGTAGGTGCGTCATGTGTGTGCAATGCCTCCAAAGGCCAGAAGAGGGCCTGAACTTGGGCCCTCTGCAAGAGCAGCCAGTGCTCTTAACTGTGGAGCCATCTTCCCAGCCCCAAATACTCAATATATATATATATATTTTTAAAGACCAGGTTTCCTTGTAGTCCCAGCTGGCTGGAACTTGTTATGTAAGCCATACTGGCTTCATGTTCTCACAGAGATCCACCTCTGTTTGCCTCCTGAGTGCTGGGATTAAAGATGTTTGCCGGGACTGGAGAGATGGCCTAGCGGTTAAGAGCGCCGACCGCTCTTACAGAGGACCCGGGTTCGATCCCCAGCACCCACATGGCGGCTGAGAGCCGTTTGAAACTCCAATTCCAGGAGAACTCCAGTTCCAGGGGAATCCGAGACCCTCTTCTGACCTCCGCGGCATTGCACGACACGGGTGCACAAACCTGCATGCAGATAGTACATTGATACACATACAGAAATAAATAAAAAAAAAAATTAAAAAAAAAAAAGATGTTTGCCACCATGCTTGACTCCAGATACTCAATTAAAAATATTTATTTTAATTTTAATTTTTTGTGTATATGTGTGTGTCTGCCTGATGAGTTTACGTATGTGCACCTTGTGAGTGCAGGTGCCCACAGAGGCCAGAAGAGGGCAATGGATCCGCCAGGACTGGAATTATAGGAGTCTGTGAGCTGTTCTATGTGGGTTCTGGGAGCCAAACCCAGGTCCTAGGCAGGAACACAAGTGCTTTGAACTGCTGAGCCAACTCTTTGGCCCCACAATTTTTTAAAAAGACATAGTCCCAGGGCTGGAGAGGTGGCTCAAAGGTTAAGAGCACTTGCTGTTCTTTCTGAGGATGCAGATTCCATTCCCAGCACTCTGTTGCCCTCTTCTGGCCTTCATGGGCACTACACACACACACACTAGTATACGCACAAGCAGGCAAAACACTCATACAGAGAAAAAAATTAGATAAATAAATAAAAGACATAGTCTTATGTAGCCCAGGCTGGCTTTGGACTTGCTATGTAGCCAAGGTTGACCTTGAAGCTTGCTCCTCCTGCCCCCACCTCCCCAGTGCTGGGATCACAGGCTTGTATCATCATGTCTATCTGATGAGATGCTGGGAAATCAAACCTGAGGCCTCCTGTATGCTAGGCAAGCATTCTATCAACTGAACTATATCTCCAGCCCCTTTATCCAATTAAAAACTTTTTGCATTTATTTATTTATGTATTTATTGTGTGTTCATGCATGTGCTATAAAATATGTATATAGTTCTGAGGACAAGTTGTAGGAGTCGTTCTCTCCTATCATGGGCTCTGGTTGTCTATAAGGGAGTCTCTTAATTAGGTTAAATGAAGTGCAGAGACCTTCAAAGCATCCCATGGGCTGGGGTCCTGGACTGAATACAAAGGAGAAAGTGAGCTGAGCACCAGAGGCATCTCTCTGCTTCCTGACTGTGGACGCAACGTGGCCATCTGCCTCACGCTCCTGCCACCATGCCTTCCCACCCTTGCACAATAGGCTGAAATCAATACTGGTTTCCTCAAATTACTTCTTGTCAGATGTTTGGGCACAGCAATGAGAAAAGTCACTAATATGAACTGATACCTCTGAAACTGTGAGCCTTAAGGTCACAAATAATTCCTCCTTTTAAGTTGTTCTCAGATATTTTGATTATAGCAGTATAAAACATTAATACTGTGAGCAACCTCATCCACAAAGGAAAGGCTGAGGGTTCCACAGAGTCTGAGTGGCAAGCTGGCTTTCTGGTGCATAGGAACACATTTTAATAAGGGAGAAGACAGAGTCCAGGGCATCTCTGTGCAGGATGGAGGTGCAAAGACCACAAGGGAGTGAGTTGGGGATTTAGTTCAGTGGTCGAGTGTTTGCCTAGCAAGTGCAAGGTCCTGGGCTTCATTTCCAGTACTGGGGGGAAAAGTGGAGCAAGATTCTGACTGGGAGTGTGGCTCAGTTGGTAGAGGGCTCGCCTAGCATGCACAGAGCCTTGGGTTCCATCCCCAGCACCTCATAAACCAGGCCTGGTGGTGCATGCCTGGAATCTCAGCACTCAGGAGATGGAGGAGGGAAAATTAAGGGTTCAAGGTCATCTCAGCTACTTAGTAAGTTCAAGACCAGCCTAGGCTACGTGGAACTGTGCCACAAAACAAAACAACAAAACAACAACAACAACAGACTCCAGGGGGCTGCAGAGATGGCTCAGTGACTGGGAGAACTGGCCACCTTCAATCTTCCTACCGAAATGCCTGAGGACCAGAAAGCACAGAGGGAGAGATTCGTGCCGCACTCTTGTGTGTTCCCAGGGCTCATTCTCTCCACTAAAAGTTATCGCCCCTCAAAATTGCCTTCACCCCACCCCACCCCAATTACCCTTTCCCCCTTTAAGCTTGCAATATCTGCCTCTCCTCTCTTTTAAAAAAATATTTATTGTTTTTGTTTTATGTGTATGAGTGTATTGCCTGCATGTGTGTAAGTGCAGCCATGTCGTGCAGTCCCCTCAGAGTCTGAAGAGAGCATCAGATTCTTATAGAACTGGAATTATGGATAGTTGTTAGCTGCCATGTGGGTGTTGGGAATTGAACCTGGGTCCTTTGCAAGAGAGGGCAGTGCTCTTAACAGTTGAGCCATCTCTTCAGCCCCATGCCTCTCCTCTTTTTTTTTTTTTTTTTTGTTTTTTCGACACAGGGTCTCCCTGTAGCCCCAGCTGTCCTGAACTCACTCTGTAGAAAGCTGGCCTTGAACTCACAAAGATCCGCCTGCCTCTGCCTCCCAAGTGCTAGGATTAAAGGTGCGCACCACCACGCCCAACTTACTTGTCTTTTTTAGAGGCCCATCACTTAATAGCTGACAATGGCCTTGAACTTATTCCGATCTTCCTACCTCTAATTCTCAAATGCTGGGGCAACAGGCATCTGCCACCATAACCGAGTTTATGTAGTGCTGGGGATGGAACCCAGGACTTCAGGCATGCTAGGCATGTGCTCTACCAAGTGAGCCACAACACAGTACCCCCATTTCTTTTCTTTCTTTTTTTTGTCTTTTTGAGACAGGATCTCCCTGTAGCCCTAGCTGGCCTGGAGCTCACTATGTAGACCAGGCTGGCCTTGAATTCACAGAGATCCATCTGCCTCTGCCTCCTGAGTGGCTGACCTCCCCATTTCTTTTTTTTTTGTTTTTTTTTTTTTTTTTGTCTTTTTTGAGAGACAGGGTCTCCCTGTAGTCCCCAGCTGTCCTCCGGAACTCACTATGTAGACCAGGCTGGCCTTAACTCACAAAGATCCATCTGCTGCCTCTGCCTCCCTCAAGTGCTAGGATTAAAGGCGTGCGCCACCACACTTTTTGACAACCCCCCATTTTCTTTTTCTTTTAACTGGCCTTTTGTTGTTTTGGAGACAGGGTCCTCCCGGTGTAGCCAGCTAGCCTGAACTCACCCATGTTATGACAAGGCCCTCTAACTTCACAAGATCCTCCTCTTCTTCCTCTGGAGTTTCTGGGATTAAAGATAATCAACTGGCCAATAGCCAGCCGGAAAGTGGGGCCGGGCGGTGGGGGGGGAGGGGAAGGTGAAGAGGGGTGGAGAGGGAGGGGAAGACAGGGGGGCCGCCGGGGAACACCAGGGAGGGCACCACAGGAAGGCAGGGGCGGGGCGGGAGGGCAGAGGAGCCGGCCAGGGGGAGGCGGGAAAACCAACCCAGGCCGGCGCCACAGAAAGAGCAGCCAGGGGGGCGGTAAACACGGAACCGCTGGCAGGCCCCCTTGGTGAGTGTGCCGAGGTGGGAGGTCTCAGAGAAGAGGGCAGGGGAAAAAAAAAGCTGGCGGCCGCCGGGGGGGGGGAGCGCAACGCCGGTAACCCAAGCACGGGGGAGGCAGAGGCAGGCGGATCTCTGTGAGCTCAAGGCCAGCCTGGTCTACAGAGTGAGTTCCAGGACAGCTGGGGCTACAGGGGGACCCTGTCTCGAAAAAAAAAAAAAAAAGCTGTCTGCCTTTTTCCCTGTTAATCTGCATGTTGTTTCATTAAACTTAATTAGTGAAATGTCAAAGGGCAAAGTGAGTGTGTCAGTGTGTGTGTGTGTGTGTGTTTGAGACAGTCTGTGTAGCCTAGGCTGGTCTGGAACTCCTATTCTATCTGCCTCAGCCTCCTGAGCTGGCATTACAGGTGTGCACAGCCTTCCCAACCTCATGAAGTGATTGTGTTACGTAGTATTTTATTTTATTATTTATTCGGCTCATGGGGTAGGGACTACTGCCTCACAGATAAGGCTACAAGCTTCACCTCTCTCTGCTGACAGTCTCCAGGGCTACAGGGCAAAGGCTGACCCTGGGCTGTGTCTCCGGTCCCCTGTGGCATTTTGTCGTCACATGGTGGCTCTACAGTCCCCTCTCATGGGCCGCAGTCTGTACCAAGGATGCCCTCAGCACTGGGCCGAAATGTCTCAGGTGGTGTCACAGCCTGTGGGTTGGAGTCTCATGCTCAGAACCTAAGAACCTTGAGCCAGGGAGGGATTGTGAGGCTGCATTCTGTGCCCTTCCAGGCCGGCCCTGCCCAGTTCCTTCCCGGCCTCTCCACCTTCCCGACGGTATGGCTTTTCTCTGCTGGCCTCCTACATCAGTCCTCCATGCCTCTCAGCGCCTGTCCCCTGCTGGAGCGTAAGGGGGCTTTTCCAAGCCCCATCTCAGGCTCCCTCCAGCTGCTCCTGGGTATCTCACTGGGACCAGTCATGGCCTCTACAGTGCAGGAAGCAGGTAGGATGCCCTGGGATGAGACCTGGCTTGCGCAGAGGTGTAGAAACATGGAAGGAGGGACAGGGACCAGGAGAGCACTTGGCCTTTAGTAGCAGTGACACTGGAACCTTTGGTTACTCTGTCCCTCCACTGCAGCAGTCTCTGTGCTCTGTGTGTGTGCGTGTGTGTGTGTGTGTGTGTGTGTGTGTGTGTGTGTGTGTGTGATACATGTGTAATGTAGTCACATATATGTGTGGGCTCAGAAGCCAGAGAAGGACATCGGGTGTCCTGCTCTATGGCTCTCCACCTTATTCCCGTGAGACAGTCTCTCACTTGGCACCAGCCTGGCAGCCAGCAAGCCCCAGGGGTCCTCCTATGTCCATCCCTCAAGTGCAGTGGTTACAGGCACATACCAGGCAGCAACACAGCTGGCTTTTTATGTGGATTCTGGGAATTTGAACTCAAGTCCTCAAGCTAGCACATGAAGTGCTCCCAACTCCAGAGCTGTCCTCCCACCCACAGATGGCCTCCCTTGTTCTGAAAGACCCTCCCCACAGCCATTCTCCAAGTCCGCTTGTTTCACAGAGCTGAGTTCCCATAACAGTACCATCTGAAATCCCCCATCTTTTTTTTTTTTTTTTATCTGTCTTTTCCAGAAGGGTCTCCCTGTAGCCCCAGCTGTCCTGGAACTCACTCTGTAGACCAGGCTGGCCTTGAACTCACAAAGATCTGCCTGCCTCTGCCTCCCAAGTGCTAGGATTAAAGGCGCGCATCACCGTGCCTGGTTGAAATCCCCCATCTTCATGAAGGACCAAGTTCTGGGTGACTCTGGCAATTGCTAGAAAGAAGGACACCAGGATCTCTAGCTGTGCTGCTTCCTAGAAAAGTAACATCCTGGCTGGGTCTCAGAAGTCCCTTGTGGACCAAAGGCCATGCCTTCTCTGGATCAACTTGGGGCTAACCCTGTGGTTACTTCCCCTAAAGAGTATCTCTGCCACCAAATTTAGTGCTCTGGTAACTGGTCACAAGTGTGCCATCAGTGGCTGGCAAGCTGGCCCAGCAAGTGGAAGTGCTTGCTGCCAAGTTTGATGGCCTGAGTTTGACCCGAGACCCACATGGTGGAAGTACCAACTCCCAAAGGCTGTCTGCGGCTCCTTCTTCCCTCAGTCAAGAAATCTTGGAAGACTGGGGGCCTAGCTCAGTGATAGGGTGCTTACCTGGCACATTTGAAGCCTTGGGTTTAATCATTGCAGAGGAAAGTGACAGGGAGGGCATAGTATACATTTAGATATGCATATATGTGATGTATGAGACTTTGCATTTGTCTCTGTGTGTGTGTGCATGTCTATGTGGAGGTTAGAGGTTAACTTTGGGTCTTGTTCCTCAGGAGGGATACACACCTTGTGTTTCTAGGTTGCTTGCTGGCCCGAATCTCTCCGAGTAGGTTAGGCTGGCTGCACGCTGACTCAGGGATGCGCCTGTCTCTGCCTCCCAGCTCTGGATTCCAAACCCTCAGCCCATGATGCCTGGGGACTGAATGCAGGGCCTCACGCTTGCACAGCAAGCGCTTTACCAACTGATGAAAAATTTACCATCCAACTTGGCAAGAAGCTCTTTTGTGCATGGAGTACAACCCGATATGCCTAATTTATAAAATACATAGACATATTTGGCCAGTAGAATTGTAAGGTTCACAACAGGCTTACCATAAAACTCGAAAGTGTTTATCTAAGATAAACATTTAGCAGATATTTAACAAATATTTGGCCATTTCTTTCTCTGAGCAAGGCCCTTGTAATTGGTTCCAGCCCTGGATATTATATTTGCTTCCTTTTTTTTTTTTTCTCTTGGTCACAATCCCAGCCATGTGAGGTGCCCAGTTCCTGTATGTGCCAAGAAGTCCATGTGATGGGTTATCAGTGCTCCTCAAGAGCAAGCAAGAAAAGGGCATGATCTTTGTTCTGGCTTCCTATGATACATTTGAGGACAGTCAAGGTCTGCCGGACAATGACAACTTTCCAGTCCTCACACAGCCACTCGTCCACCCCCTGTCTTTCCAGATACTTTCCTGTCCCTCCTCCTCATCCCAAAATTATACACTGTAGTCAAAATCAAAATATTTGTTTTTGTAGAAATGACAATTCTAGGGCTGGAGAGATGGCCTAGCAGATAAGAGCGTTGACTGCTCTTGCAGTGGACCCGGGTTCAATCCCCAGCACCCACATGGTGGCTAAGAACCATCTTTGACTCCAGTTCCAGGGGAATCCGATGCCCTCTTCTGACCTCCATGGCATTGCATGACATGGGTGCATCAACCTACATGCAGACAGTACATTTGCACACATTAAAAAAAAAATGACAATTCTAGGGGCTGGAGAGATGGCCTAGTGGTTAAGAGCGACGACTGCTCTTGCAGAGGACCTGGGATCCATCCCCAGCACCCACGTGGTGGCTGAGAACCGTCTTTAACTCCAGTTCCAGGGGAATCTGACACCCTCTTCCTGACGTCTGTGGCATTGCACGACACGGGTGCGCAAACCTATATGCAGACAGTACACTCATATACATAAAAAATAAAAAAAAACAAAAAACAAAAAAAAAAGACAATTTTTTTTTTTTTTTTTTTTTTT
>VZQC01009317.1:422939-478766 GCA_009823505.1 Rhizomys pruinosus
TTTTTTTGTCTTTTCGAGACTGGGTCTCCCTATAGCCCCAGCTGTCCTGGAACTCGCTCTGTAGACCAGGCTGGCATTGAACTCACAAAGATCCACCTGCCTCTGCCTCCCAAGTGCTAGGATTAAAGGCATGCGCCCCCACGCCCGGCAAGAAATGACAATCCTAAATAGTAAATTTAGAGTGTGATATATAGATAATAAAGAGCAGAATTTCAGCTGTCAGAAAAATAAAGTAGAAATTTTTAGTTGGCTATGGTGGCACCTTTAGTCTACCTTGGAGGGCAGAGGGAGGCAGATCTCTGTGGGACTGAGGGCAGCCTTCTCTACATAGCAAGTTCCAGGCCAATTGGGGTTACAGGGAGACTGTCGCAAAAAGACAAACCCCCACAAAGAAATACTTTATTTATTTACTTGACAAGGCCGCATGTAGTCCAGGCTGCCTTTAAGCTCACCTTGAACTTTTTTTGTTTTCGTCTTTTTGAGACGGGGTGTCCCTTTAGTCCCAGCTGTCCTGGAGCTCGCCATGTAGACCAGGCTGGCCTTGAACTCACAGAGATCTGTTTGCCTCTGCCCCCTGAGTGCTGGGATTAAAGGCGTGCATCACCATGCGTGGCTTCACCTTGAAGTTCTAATCTGCTTGAGTCCTTGTAATACTACACACTACCATGCCCAGCTTAGTAGGATGCTGAGGATAGTTTCCTAGGGTGCTGAGGATAGTTTCGTAGGGTGCTCAGGGCTTTGGTTAGCTTCATTTATCAACTTGACACACCTGGGAAAAGTGAAACTCAACTGGGAAATTTCATCTATTAGATTGGCCTGTGGGCATGTCCATAAGTGGGAGGACTGCTCCCTCCTCCTCCTCCTCCTCCACTTCCTCCTCCTCCTCTTCCCTCCTCTTCCTCCTCCTCCTCTTCCTCCTCTTCCTCCCCCTCCTTTTCCTCCTCCTCATCTTCCTCCTCCTCTTCCTCTTCTTCCTCCTCTTCCTCTTCCCTCCTCCTCTTCCTCCTTTTCCTCCTCCTCTTCCCTCTCTTCTTCCTCCTTTTCCTCTTCCTCCTCTTCTTCCTCCTCCTCTTCCCCCTCCTCCTCCTCTTCCTCCTCCTTTTCCTCTTCCTCCTCTTCTTCCTCCTCCTCTTCCCCCCTCCTACTCCTCCTCTTCCTCCTCCTTTTCCTCTTCCTTTTTCCTTTTCCTCCTCCTCTTCCTCCTCCTCTTCCCTCCTCCTCCTCCTCTTCCTCCTCGTCTTCTTTTTCTTCTTTTTTGAGACAGGGACTCCTTGTAGCCCCAGCTGGTCTGGAACTTACTATGTAGACCAGGCTGGCTTCGATCTCATAGAGCTCCTCCTACCTCTGCCCACTGAGTGCTGAGATTAAAGGCACGTGCCACCATGTTGTGCTTTGTAGGAATTTTCTTGATCATTGAATGCTGTGGAGGGTGGTGCCCCCCTGGGCAGGTGGTCCAGGGTTATACAAGAAAGCAGGCTGAGCACAGGCTAGAGGAGCCAGCCAGGAAGCAGCATTCTTCCATGTTCTGGGCTTCAGTTCCTGCTTCCAGGTTTCCGCCCTGAGATCCTGCTTGTCCCCTCTCAGTGACAGACTGTGACCTGTAAAGTCAAATTAACCCTTTCTCCCCAAGTTGGTTTTAGTCATGGTATTTATCACAATAAACAGAATCCACACTAATACAGCATGCTAGTCATGCGTCCTATCAACTGAGTCACATCTCTAGCCTTTATTACTATTATTATTATTATTTTTTTTTTGTCTTTTTGAGACAGGGTCTCCCTGTAGCCCCAGCTGTCCTGGAACTCACTCTGTAAACCAGGCTGGCCTTGAACTCACAAAGATCCGCCTGCCTCTGCCTCCCAAGTGCTAGGATTAAAGGCGTGTACCACCACGCCCAGCTTTATTATTTTCTTATTCTCTGTTGGGTGCTGAGGCCTTGTGTAGGCCAGGCAAGCACTCCACCTACATCTAAGATTCCTCAGCCCAAAGAAGTTATGTTCTAAATGAAACGAATTCCATCTTATTCTGTAAGAATGTGTTTCTGTTAGTGACCAGCCAAGCTAGTGACATAGACCTGTAATCTCAGCTATTCGAAAGGCTAAGGCTAAGGACCACAGTTCAAGGCCTGCGTGGACTGCAGAGTGAGCATGAGACTAGCCTGAGCAACTCAGTGAGACCCTGTTTCAAAGTTAAAAAAAAAAAAGATGGCTAGGCTCTTTGCTTTCTGGCTAAGGTCAAGTGTAAAGGCTAGAGATATAGCTCAGTAGTGGGGCACTTGCCTAGCACAGGAGGCCCTGGGTTTAGTCCTCAGTACCACACACAGACACACAGACACACACACAATACTATACTATGTACACAACAGACACACAGACACCTAGTACTGCAATAGACACAGACAGGCACACACAATACTATACTATGTACACAGCAGACACACAGACACCTAGTACCTCAATAGACACAGACAGGCACACACAATACTATACTATGTACACAGCAGACACAGATGGCACACAGTGACCAGTGTTCCTGTTTCCTATTTGGTGCAGAGCAGAGTGGTGCAATCTTAAGGAAGTCCAGGGTAGACCTGATGTCTAAGACTAGGTAGGATGCCTTGAAAAGGCAATAGAAGCTCTCTGTGCCTCGTTCCTTTGCAAGCAACTAGGAGTGCTGATGCCCCTTTCATGGAGCCCTAACGAGGCAGGGCATGTGACACGCTGCAGCTACAGACTGTGCCCAGCACTTCCAAATGATTACTGTGAACAGAGGATTTAAGGTCCAGGCAGCCCTAACAAGGTGGGCGGGCGGGCTCAGCCACCCATCCTCAACACACCAACCGAGAGATGGTGACGATTTATTTATTCACTGTGGCAACATTGGGGAGAGGAACAAATGAGGAGGTCCTGTGACACCCCAAGTCCATCTTCGGGTCCTGATGTGAGGTTTAGGCCTTAATAGCGGGCAGAGGCATGAAGAGCTAAGCAGTCCTGGTCAGGGCATGGTCTTGTCCGTGGTCCTACCAGGACTGACTATCTCCATCCAATCTCTACTGCTAGGTGGTCTGACAAGATGTCAGAACTGAGTGGAATTTCTTCCTGGGAGACAGGTTCTGGCCAGCAAAAGGGTTCAACCCTTTCCCTCCCCTAGCATGAGATTCCTGGGGAAATTCCAGTTCCTTGAATTTAATAACCTGACAGCAAGAAAAGAGGGACTCAGGGTGTCTAGAACATCCTCCCTCCTGCCCAGGTGATTACATTACTGGGCTCCCTGTAAGCTGTCCGGGAGTCACGATGTCTCATTTCTTTGCTGGCTGAATCCCCCACTCTGGATGACTTCCTTGTCCTCCTCTTCTCTCCTCAAACCCCAGCACCTCCTCTTCTGCTCTTGGACTCAGCTCCAAATTTCATAATGGGGAGACACAGGTCTCTGGAGCCATCGTAAGGGGACCAGCAGGAGAAACATGCAGGAGGTCGACCTCTCGAGAGTAGCAGACGACTAAGACTTTCTTTTCAAAGCTGTCTTCCATGAAACTGTTTAATCCAAATGCTGGAGCCTTCCCCACTTCTTCCAGCATTTACTGTACAAATCTTTATTTGCTCTGGCACCCCTTTTATCAACACTTGGGCTACTCCTACACTGTAGACTCCTAACAGTCTTGTTCAAGATCTATATGCAAATACCAAAATGGCCAACTGCCAAAAGAGGTGTTAATTGGTCCTTTGGTGATTCCAAACCCAAACGTGATAAACTACAATATTTCTTTCTAGCAGTAGAGGCCCAAAAGCCAGGGACCTTCTTGCTTAGATTTGTTTTTTCTTTTCTGCTTCTTTTCAACTTATGCTTGAGGTAAGGAGAAAATGAGTAGTCAGAAATACACTGGGTCTCTCTTACTTCATCTGACAGTAATTACAGGGTGTTAAGCCCAAAATAAACTAGGCCATACAGTACCTTCAGGAAGAGATGACTTAAGAAGGAAACTTGTCTGTCATTTCTGAACTCTTCCTCTAGAGCACAGGTTCTCATTAGCTAGCTAATAAATGCCTCTTTTTTTTTTTTTTTTTTTNTATCTACTCTCTAGTCTTTTTAAAAAAAAATATTTTATTTATTTATTTGTATGAATGTATTGTCTGCATGTAGGTTTGTGCACCCGTGTCGTGCAATGCTGCGGAGGTCAGAAGAGGGAGTCGGATTCCCCTGGAACTGGAGTTCTCCTGGAATTGGAGTTACAGATGGTTCTTAGCCACCATGTGGGTGCTGGGGATCAAACCCGGGTCCTCTGCAAGAGCAGTTGGTGCTCTTAACCGCTAGGCCATCTCTCCAGCCCCCTCTCTAGTCTTTCTTATAGGCATGTGCCACTGCACTTATCTACTCTGTAGTCTTTCTTTGGTCAAATGTTCCTTTACAAACTAGCCACTCCAAACACTGGAGGGGAAATTACAAACCACTCTCCCACCCTGCCTGCTTGATCCCCCCTCCACATTCCTGAGCTTGTCCATTCCCCCAACATCACTTCCATCCCCAGCCCACTGGAATACCAGCTCTAAGACCAGGATGTCTCCATTCCTCTTGGATGCATCCTTGGCTAGGTAGGTGATCTACAAATGCTGGGCAGGTGAGCAGCTATGTCTGTGAAATGTTCCAGACCTTCTAGCAAAAAATGATGTTAAACTGAGTTACTGGGGACGTGCGGCTCAGTCAAGGTTATCCTTTGCTTCCCAGTGAGTTCAAGCCAGACTGGGCTACATGAACCTCTATCTCAAAGAAACAAACAGGCTGGAGAGATGGCTCAGCAGTTAAGAGCACTGGTTGCTCTTGCAAAGGACCCAGGTTTGGTTCCTAGCACCCACATGGAGGCTAACAACCATCCTTAACTCCAGTTCCAGGGTATCTGACAAACACCTTTTTCTGTTCTCCATAGGTATTATATGCATGGATGCATTTGCATACACATAGGCAAAACACTCATACACATAAAATAAAAATAAATCTTCAAAAAACACACATAGAAAAACAAGAAAAGCAGGATGATGTTGTCAGTGCCTGCTCAGATTCTCTACTAACTTTTATTGGGTGTCACTTAGAGAATGGGTTTAGCTCAAATTCACAGTAGAAAACTGGACTTGTCTGTTTCCTGTGTCCCCACCCCCCTTACGTCAGTTTCTTTTTCATCCACTCAGACGTTCATCCTTCTGTCTAGCATCACTTGAGCCTACTATCATTAGCTGGGTATCTCTCCACCTAGGAAGTCAGGAAGTCTTTTTGTTTGAGATGGTCTTGCTGTGCAGCTCAGCCTGACCTGGAACTCTGGATCCTACTGCATTTGCCTCTTGAGGGCTGGGATTCCAGGTGCTTGCCGCCCCCCACCCCCCAAGGTCACCAAGTCTTAATAAGCATGGCCAATCTTTCTTCCTATATTTTCCTTGACCTTTTTTGCGGCCAACCATTTTTCTCATCCAAATATTAACTAGGTCTGAGCCTGCTTAGCTTCCAAGATCAAACATGTTCCGGGTGGTATGACTGTAGACACTCCTATCTTATATGCATCTAATATGCAAATAGGATGCTCAGCTCTGTTTATACACCGCCCCCCCAAACACAGAGTAATATAATTTTTTGTTAATGAAGGAGGGTAGCCACTTGAGTGGCTACAGTGGACCAGCCTGACCTGAGCCTACTTCTCATGATGTTGAGGCCTGGGGCTGCACCCCAGGTTCCTCTGGCGAGGGGTTCCCATCTTATGCTGCTCTGGTAGGTTCCTGTCGGCCCTACTTCCTTCAAGGCCTTTGACCATTCTCCCTAGGCTCTTATGTTGTTGACAGACGATCTCAATTAACCCAGGCTGACCTTGTTCTTCTGTGTAGCCAGGGATGACCCTGAACTTTTGATCCTCCAGCCTCTACCTCTAGAGGGCTGGGATTACAGGCTAGAGGCACCAGGACCGGTTAATGCAGGGATAGAACCTGGGGCTGCGTGTATTCAAGACAAGCATTCTGCCAACGGAGCTACTGCCCTAGCCCCCAATCTTCCCTTTAAGTCTTATCAACTAATTAAGCATCATGCTTAGAAATGCTTCTAGAGGGGAATGAGAACAGCCACAACACACAGAAGCGGTAGCAGCGGCTGGGGCGTGGGCCTAGGTCAGGCCACGCCTCTCAAAGGCTTCAGTTCCACTTTGTTTCCTTAAGGCAATAGTAAATACCTGGCCAGGCAGCCATAAAGATTAGGGAACATGAGGGAAGCAAGCACAGGAGGTGCCCAAGACTTAGGGTTCTCCCAAGCAGGGCAGTTATTTGTAATGAGTGGCCACAACCCCTGAAATTGCCTGATTTATCAAAAAAAAGCGCCGCCGCTAAGCGGGTCTGGGGGTGTGTGTGTGTGTGTGTGTGTGTCCCAAGGAGTTTGTATGGGCGGTGCGGACACGCGACGGGGCGTGGCTTGGGGGAGGGCTCACCTGGCCCCTCCCCACGAATGGTGGTGTGGCTCTGGGCTGGGGAGCAGGAAATGTGCTGTACACTTATGACCTCTGCGTTTGGGAAGCAAGAATTCCAGCCTCAGCTACATAAGTGAAGTCGAGCCAGGTAGATCTCAGTGAGTTCCAGGTCAGCTTGATCTTTATAGCTAGTTCCAGATCAGCCAGGGCAACATAGCGAGACCCTGTCGCTGAATGAATAGGAAAAGAAAAAAAAAAAAAAGGTGTGTGGGTGGATGGATTAGTGAGTAAGGGCACTTGCCACCAAGCCTGAAGACCTCGGCTCGATACTTGAGACTCACTTGGTGGAAGGAGACCACGGACCCTTCTGGCAAAGTGTCCTCTGACCTCCGCACACATTCTATGGCATATGCGTGCCCACTCATATATACACACATAAGTGTAATAAAAAAATGAAATTCCCCCGAATAAAATCAGGTTCTTATGAGTGAGGTCCCTGAAGTCTGAGAACCGACAAGGCAGCCGCGGCTCCTTTAAGAGGTCCTCCTCAAGCCCCGCCCCCGTCTCCGCCCGCCTCACCCACGTGACCCGGGTCTTGTGACCCGCAGGAGGGCGGGGAACCCTTGGCGCGCCCGCCCCGCCCGGCGCGCGCCTCACAGGGCTGAGCCGCCGCGGCCACCGCCGCCGCCATCCCTCGCCGGGCCGAAGGAACCGAACCGGGCCGGAGCTGGCGGGCGCGCGGCCCGGAGGGCCGCCATGGACCACAAGCCCCTGCTGCAGGAGCGACCCCCTGCCTACAACCTGGAGGCGGGCCAAGGCGACTACGCGTGCGGCCCGCACGGCTACGGGGCCATCCCCACCGCGCCCCCGCCGCCGCCTTACCCCTACCTCGTCACAGGTGGGCCGGCGGGCTAGCCGGGACCCCGCGGGGCTCCTGGAGGCGGGCCGCGCTGCGCCGGTGCGGGCCTGCTCGGGGGGCGGCCGTCCCAGCGCGCCCTTCCCGGCCAGGCCCTGCCCGGGTGGCCGTGAACTTTGTGTCTGCGGGGTTTGCACTTGGCTCGCGAGTAGAGCTCACCCGTCTGCGCGCTCAGCCTGGTTGAAGGCGGGGAGGACGAGGTTTGGGGGAGGGAGGAGCTGGACGGCCGAGTCCCCCTCTGATGTGCTGCCCCCGCTCACACAGGAATCCCCACCACCAACCCCCGGGTTTACAACATCCACAGTCGAGCGGTCACTCGCTATCCTGCCAACTCCATCGTCGTGGTCGGAGGCTGCCCGGTCTGCAGGTAGAGTCTTCACTTAGTCTGGGGGTGGCGGAGAACGCACGTGCCGGGATCTGGCCAAAGAGCAGCGGGGGTGGGGTCAGTGAGTGAGTCCTGCACGGGAGGGGCTGCTGTGGGAGAAGGTGGGTTCCCTCTCCCCTAGCTCTGAACATCTTGTATGCGGCAGAAGGATGGGCTCCCTCTCCTAGAAGAGTTGAGTGCACTTGGGGGGCTTGGCACCTCGAGCTCGTGGGATGCAAGAATGTTAACAATGAGACTGATGGTCTTTTCCTCTCTGGTTTTGGAACCCACAGCGGATCAGTTTTTGTTTAGTGTTGTGCGTGTGTGTCCCCTTCCGTCTGTGTGTCTTCTAATTTCCGAAAGTTTAGGGTTGCAGTTGAATATTCTTAAGGAGGCAGGCATTGGGGGACTGAGCCTACTGGCCGGTGTGTCTAAAGGAGTTGGGGTGGGGGGTTCCAAGTGGCCAGGAGAGCAACAGCTGTGAGTAGGCAGAATGCAGACTAGGGCTTAACAACTCCTGGCCACTAGCTGGCCCGGAGGAAACCCCGTTGTTCTTTGTTCCGGGCAAGAGTGTTTTTTTTTTTTTTTCATGTCCTCAAACTGGAGCTGACAAACTTTCTCAGGACTTTATGTAAGGCCATAGTGCAGCGGGGCTCGTTTTGGGCAGGCTTTGGGGATTCAAGTTTCAGGTAAAGGCTCTGTCTCTGCTCCTGGCCCACTGGGCCGGTCAGGCCAGGTAAGGAGCCTGGCAGAGTTAGCAGGGCAGGGTGTCAGAGAGGAAGTTCAAGGCTCAGAGATGGAATTAAGAAACCTTTGTTTGGACTGAGACTTCATTTCAAAAGCATGGCTGTAAGGCCAGAGTGGAGCCATAGGGAAGTTAATGATTTCAGAGCCCTGAGAGCAACTATATAGAAGATGGTCAAGGGATAAGACACTGGAACCTCTGTGCCTGGTAAAGGAGGCTGGGAGTTGGCACAGAGTCCTCAGGGACCCTAGTACAAACTCAAGCTGGGCAGTGTCTGTCGGTCTGTCTGGAACTCTGTCTCTGATTCTGTTGGTGGGTCGTTGCCTACCTGGATACTTGGAGGGGGGCTCCCTCTGAACTATAAAAGTGCTCTTTGTTGGGCATGGTGCCACTCGCCTTTAATCTCAGCACTTGGGAGGCAGAGGATCTCTGTCAGTTTGAGGCCAGCCTGGTCTACATAGTGAGTTCCAGGACAGCTGGGGCTACAGGGAGACCCTGTCTCAAAAAGACCAAAAAAAGTGCTCTTTGATAGTGTAGTCTTACTAGCGGCGTCCAGAGGGCAGGTCTTTTGAGGAGCCCCAACTGAGGTTTTGAGGCTTGGTGGAAGGAGAATCATCACATGGGAGGTGGTTCTCTGTTGAGTATGGGGGATCAGTTCAGGGTCCCCTGTGTAGAGAGCCATTGGGAGTGGTAGGAAGTCACATGGAGAGGTGGGAGATGGAAAATCTTCCAGGATTTTGGCTTTGAGGCCAGTCCCTGGGGCTCGGAGCCCTGTTGTGTATAGAGGATGGGGTGCACATAGGTGATGTCACATTTAAGGAGGGGTGTGTGGGCTAGCTGACTAGAGGGAGGAGGGGAAGTACTATGGGAGCAGAGGAGCCTGGCTGGGATTTCATGTCTCTGCTTTGCCCAGCAACCAGCCAGAGGAGGAAGGAGCTGGATTCAGGTCTGGCCCACTAGGTGCAGCTGGTTCTCATCAGTGGGCAAGGAGGCTCTTCTTGGTGCAGACCCCCGAGCTTGGAAGAGGGAAGGGGAGGAGAGGGGAGGTGTGACCAGCAGCAGCACCTGTGGTTGCTGGACCTGGGAGCCAAGGCAGCCGTAGCCCAGGGCTGTGGGGTGTCTGGCTGGGGGTGGGGTGGGGTGGGAGCAGCGGGCCGCTGTCTGATGGAGAGCACTTCCCCTGACACTTCCCTCTCCCTGGAGCTTCTGCTGATGGAGGTCCCCAGTCAGGCAGCTCTGGGATAGGGTTAGGCTGTATCTTCTGCCTCAGCAGGGAGGAGGTTGGGGACAAGTTTGGGGGTCCCTGATCTTTAAAGTACTGGCCAGTCCTAGATTCCCCCAGACCACTCCTGTGTGGGCCAGGAGGGAGACAGGTAGGAAAGGGACTTCTTGGGATTGGGCCTTGCATAGCAGGAGTCCCTGCAGGCCCTCCATGGTGTCCCCTGCGGCAGGCCTTTGACTCCAGGGCTGATGTCACCCTTTGCCAAGCAGCCATGCTAGGTGTGGAGCGCCCACTCCCAGGCAGGGAATGGGAGGTGAGGAGAGTGGACAGCACATGATGGGTAGGCAGCTCTGCCCGTGCTCTGGGGAGGGAGTATGTGCTCCTCAGGTCTGAACAGATGTTCTCCTGCAAAGAACTGAGTCTGCCCTCTTGCGTTAGGGCTGGGAGGCGGGATCCTTCTCATGTGACCATACTTCCTCCCTTTCCACAACTAGCATGCCAGGTTCTGTCCCTTCCCTCTCTGGTGGCTTGGCAGGAATTTGCCCAAGTCACACGTCTGTGATTCCCTCTGAGTGAGGCTTGGCATAAGAGGCTGTGTCGCTTGTCACTTCGCCATTCTGTCTGAGCTGGAGTTCAGCAGTCTGACTCCATCTTCCCTTTATAGACTTTGCAATTCTGTCACCCCTCAGTAGGGAAGAGGCCAGGGCAGGTTTTGCAGCTTTTCTGCCTTGGGCCTTTGAGGAGGGGGGAGGTTCCTGGTCCAGGGGCTGTGGGCTGTCTCTAGGAGCAGGGCAGTGAGGCTGACCAGGTGCCCAGAAAACACAGGTCATGAGTAGAGTGGTGGACTGTGCTGTGTGTCCTGGTGTGGTGAGTGCTGGCTGTGTTCTTGTCATTGTTTAGCTTTGGAAGGGACCAGAGAGGCAGGAACAAATCCAGGAGAGCAGGGTCTGGTCAGAGGCTCTAGATGCAGTACCGGGCGATCATTGTAAGGGTGGCTGATGTCTTTTCAAGAGTCCTTGTGGGCAGAGGTGGGTTTGGGTACTGGAGCAGGCATGAGGTGGTGGGGGCTGGAGGAGTGGTGAGACGATGGACAAGTCAGCAGCCTTAGGTTTCAGTAGTGGTGGGCAGGAGATGGGCCAGTCCTCCCCATCTGTAGCTGAGGAAGCAAGTGAGGGAGCTGCCATGCCTGGTGAGAGACTGGTTCCCTGGCTGTGTGCTGCGCAGGCCGTGCAGACTGTAGGAGGCCCCTGCTCCCTCCCAGTCCTGCCTGGGGCCTCCGAGCTGTGGCATTGTAGATTGAGACAAAGTTTGAGTCTGGGGGAGCCCAAGGGTACCGTCTTCTCCTTGGGAGACCTAAGGCTGTCTGGCAGTCAGACTTTGGAGACCAGTCCCTAGGTGGTGGGTTGTTTGGGGCGATCCTAGTGAACCGTCCACACTGGGGCAGCTCTCCCTGTCCTGTGGACATGGTTTTTGAAGTGGAGGCTGATTGTGGGGCCGTCCGGCTCTGTTAGTCTCAGCTTTTGGCAGCAGGGTGGTGGAGGGGACCCTCTGGTCTCTTTTTCTGGGGTTGCTGTCTTTCTAGTTTTCCTTATGTTGTAGGTTGCTTTGGGGCTAGCTGGGGGCCTCCTCAGAGCTGGAG
The DNA here is from genome assembly GCA_009823505.1 of Rhizomys pruinosus. Lineage (NCBI taxonomy): Eukaryota > Metazoa > Chordata > Mammalia > Rodentia > Spalacidae > Rhizomys > Rhizomys pruinosus. Next base: position 434,259 of record VZQC01009317.1, read on the forward strand.
GGCTGGAAACTGGGGAGCATGTCTGGGCTGGAGTCCCAGCCACACCTCTCATAGCTCTGTGGCCTTAGGTGCTGCTAGATCTGAGCTCCCTGTAAGATGGGACACAGGAGGCGTCTGGACAGTTCTCTCTGGCTGAGTGCTTGGCAGTGAGTCCTGGCTGTGTCCCCCCTGGGGGCCCTTAGGCCTGCGTATCCGTATCCTATTCTGCAGCCCAGCGCTCCTTCCCTCCCTGCCTCCTCCCCCCACTTCTGCCCCTTCAGGACCCTCCCCCAGACTCAGCTCTTTCAGGTGTCAGGTTGAATGGCTAATTGCTCCGGGAGGCTTGAGTTGGGATTAAAGAAGCTAAGTTTTTCAGAGTTTGTCACTTTCCAGATTTCTCCATACCCCTCCCTTCCCTGTCAAGGGTTGGGGAGGAGCCATGAGGCCCAGCCTGGAGGCCCAGGTTTGGGTTCTGAGCCAGTTGGGAGTCGAAACTTGTCCCTGGCAGGGTTGGTCTTTTTGGAGGCTGGAGAGGAACAGAGGTGAGGCTGTTGGGGACAGGCTGGCTGGAGGGCAGCAGCAGTTGCTCCCTGGTGTGGGGTCTTCTCCTACAGATACAGCATTTTGCTGCATATAGATTGGCTTAGAGGCCACATTGTATTTCTCAATTCACATATTGGTTTTTAATAATCAAACTTAGGCCAGCACTCCCTTTGAGGTCTGGGGCAGAACTGGAGTTAAAATTTAGTATTTCTGGGCTGGAGAGATAGCCTAGCAGTTAAGAGCACCGACTGCTCTTGCAGAGGACCCGGGTTCAATCCATAGCACCCACATGGCAGCTGAGAACCGTCTCTAACTCCAATTCCAGGGGAATCCAAGACCATCTTCTGACTTCCTCGGCATTGCATGACACAGGTACACAAACCTACATGCAGACAGTACACCCATACATATACAAAATTAAAATTAAAAATTTAGTATTTCTGCAGCAGGATGGGACTCTCCATGTTAAGTTGGATCCACTAAGACTGTAAACAGCCCTATGTGGGTCAGATGATCTGCAGCCTGGTTGAGCTTGCTCCAGACTTGGAAAAGCTCTGCTCTCAGAGCTTTGGGCGTTTGCAGTTGTGCGATATGAGCATAGGCTCTCAGGCATGGCTCAGGTCTAAAGGCAGACGGGCTAGGGCAGGTCTCTCTTCCATGTCCTTCTGGTCTGTTGAAGCCTGCTCAGAGCATTGGTTCAAGTTGTTTTTATGGGATGAGGTTTTGTCTCAGGTCTCAAACTCTCATGGCTGGCAGATGCCCACACTTCCTTAGGTGACTAGTCCCAAAATGGCATAAAAGGAACATTCTTACTCTTCCCAGAGGCACAGTGGGGTGAATGGTGGGCAGGCAAGGGGTGGGGTATCCCTGGGATGCAGGTCCTGTAGTACCTGGTACAGCATTTGTGATTGCGGGGTCAGCAGAGGTTTGCAATGCTTCCAAGCTCTGAACTCTGGCCAGAGAAAGTGAGGGACTGCAGGAAACTCCAGGAATGTGAAGACTTAGAGTTTGGGTTGTCCTGGTGCTTAGAGGTGCAATGGGGCCAGGTCTACCATGGTTCTCCCTTGCTCTTCAAGCTCTAGGCCAAGAAGATGAAGTCTTAGGCCACGACAGCTGGGTGTGCCTACCTAGGCACTGTGCATTAGGCAGCATGAGGCGGGAAGAGGGCAGAGGAGTGACCTGGGCTCCTGGGCTCTGTCCAGTTCCAGAGCTGAGAGGTAGATTCTGGATAGAGCAATAAGGGGCGGCGTGAGCGTCTGCTCTTGAAGACTTGGCTCCAGAGGGTAGCAGTGACCTGCAGAGGGATACTCATGTGAATATCCCTGTTTGGCAACATAGGGAGCTGCCAAACCCCTCACAATGTGGCACAGTACTTCTGCAGCCCCCAGGGTACTCAAGTCCTCCTGATCCTCAGGGAAGCAGCCTGGCAGGTTCTGTTGTCTCTTTTGGGGGGGGGCTTGATGAGGCCCCTAGTTTCTTAGCAAGCCTGTGGGATCCCAACAGGGAAGTTTCATCATAGCACCCTGTGACCTTACTAGGACGGCTTTTTTCTTCCCTCTTGGTCCTTCCCTTCTTTTGCAACAAGGGCTCATGTAGCTCAGGCTGGCCTCCATCTTGCTGTGTAGCTGCGGATAACCTTTTCTTCTGGTCCTCCTACCCCTGCCTCCCAATTGCTCAGGTTACAGTGGTGTACTACTGTGCCTGGTTTTCATAGGACATTTTCTAACTGGATGGAACATGCAGACCAGTGTTTCTTAGAATTTTACTGGTAGACAGGACAGCTGTGCAGGTTCAAGGAAGAAGAGGCAGAATGAGCCTAGAACTCCTCAGTGGGCCACAGCCACCTGGCCTTCTGCCAACCATTCTGGAAGTCCTAGGCCTAAGGCCGTGCCCACCTGTGCCTGGGACAGCTGTTGGCCAAGGGCAGCAGAGCAGCCTCAGGTAGTTTTTCAGCTGAGTTTTCCAGTAGTCTGATCCCTGGCTAGAGACAGTCCTGCAGCCGGGTTTGAGTGGAGGCAACCTGCCCAGTCTAGCCCAGCTGGGGTACGTAGCTGTGAGTAGGACAGGGAAGTGTGGTGACTTTATGACCTGTGGTTGTTAAAAAAGGGACAGTTTTGGGGGCTGGAGAGATGGCCTAGTGGTTAAGAGCGCCGACCGCTCTTGCAGAGGACCCGGGTTCGATCCCCAGCACCCACATGGCAGCTGAAAACCGTCTGTAACTCCAACTCCAGGAGAACTCCAGTTCCAGGGGAATCCGACACCCTCTTCTGATCTCCGCGGCATTGCATGACATGGGTGCACAGACCTACATGCAGACAGTACATTCATACACATACGGAAATAAATTTTAAAAAAAGGTCATGTAAGAGCTTTACTGATGACACACACACACACACACACACACACACACACACACACACACACACACAAGCTTTACTGACACAGATGCAGGTCTTCTCAGGGTTTAGTCATAGATCTTTTTTTTTTTTTTTCTTGGTCTTTTTGAACAGGGTCTCCCTGTAGCCCAGCTGTCCTGGAACTCACTCTGTAGACAGGCTGGCTTGAACTCACAAAGATCCGCCTGCCTCCCGAGTAGTAGGATTAAAGGCGTGCGCCACCACGCCCGGCCTGGTCATAGATCTCTTTTGAATGTCTCTTCCTTAGTGGGTATGGGAAGGCTGGCATGGAGTTTGATTTGTGCTTTTAGCAGTCGAAAACGAAGCTCTTAAAATATCCAGGTTTATTTGTTTTTGGCCTTGGGGAGTAGAGAGCAAGGGAGCCAGGGCTGTGGGCTTTCCCTAGAGCTGTGACCCTGCCTACCACACCTAGCAAAGCCCTCTGTTCTGGTTCTCACCTTTATACCTGTTTGGTCTTTTGTTTAAGCCGTGACTCTCCTTCTTTCTCCATGAGGTGGGCAAGGAGCAGTTGCTCTAAAGGATGGCCAACCGTGTTTAAGAGCATGGGGAAGGCTAAGAGAAGGATGCCGGGAGGGACTCCAGGTCAGGATGCAGTTCTCTACCAAAGCAGTGCATAGGAAAGCCCCCCCCCCCCCAGCAGCTGAGAGAGGGTTAGCCAGAGCCTGCTGCAGCTTGCTGTCTCCGCCTCCCTGGGTCCTCTTCCCTGCTGTCTCACTCCTTGCAGAGCAGCTCAGCTCAGCTCAGCTCAGCTGTCACCTGGACAGGCCCTCTTTAGCAGCCCCCCTCTCCAGTTTTGTTGCCTTGGCCCTGACTCAGTTCCTTCTCTGTCCTAGCAGTGTACACATATAGCCCAGGGGCCTGAGTACAGATGGGGGTTCCTGAGAAGAGCCTGAAGTCTGGGGAGCTGCTCATGGGAGTCTTTTGGGTATAAGTGATAGTAGTGTGAGTCTCATTTTAATATCACCTGTCTAGAATTTTCTGTGTGTAGCCTTTGTAAAGCACAACTCTTCCCATCTTTGAGGTTTCTTAAAAGACCCCTGAACCAGGCATGGTGTTAGCACAGGCCTGGAATTCCAGTACTCAGGAGGCTGAGGCAGGAGGATACAGAGTTTAGACCAGCCTGGGCTACATAGGGAGAAAGGTAGCCTGAGACTGAGTTGTCAGTATTCCTGCTAGGCACAGGGTTTGGGTGTGGTCCCTGGTTCCATATTATAAGGAAGACTTAATTTGAATAGGACACTCCGAGGTTAGGTTTTTCAGGTGACCTTCTACACATGTGAATATGACTGACTTGAGTTTTTAACTCCACATCCAAACAGCAATAACCCAATTGATCACTTTGGGTTTTCTCTGTAGGGGATGGAAAAAGGTAGGAACTCAGTAAGGAGCCTGTCTGATGATCACAAAGGCCTTTGGTGTCACATTTGCTATACCACAAAGAAAACGCTTTAGGGAATGTTTCATGGGTATGTTTCAGGGGTATCTTTCTTGCAGGGGTGCAAGGATTTTATAGGGGCAGCTTTGTGAAGTTGGGTCTCTCCTTCCACGTTTATGTGGGTTCTAGGGATAGAGCTCTGGTCCACAGGCTTGTATGACAAACACTTCGAATGTAAGAGTATGTGCTGGTGGATAGCTCCTGCCTTCATCCATAGGAAATGATTGACAACTTCCAAGTTTTCTCTGAATTTACCTAGGATACTCACTCAGTAGCCGGCTCCAGTCAGTTCTGTGTTCTCCAGCCAAGGGCTGTCAGAGGGTGGGGAGGCTGCCTGCCCCAGGCGCATCTTCCCTGAAGGTGTCCTGTGTAGGTGGTGCAGTTTAAGGGAGGAGAGGGGTCCTCTCAGGTCGGGAAGGTTGGTGTGGAGGGTCAGGTTGGCCCTGTATGGTCCTAACGTGGCTGTCCCTCTCTCTGCAGGGTTGGTGTCCTGGAATACTGCTTCACCAGCCTGGGCATCTTGTTGGCCATTGTCCTGTTTCCTTTTGGGTTCATCTGCTGCTTTGGTTTGAGGAAGCGAAGATGCCCCAACTGTGGAGCGGTCTTTACTTAAAGGGAACAACACACCCAGCTTTCCTACATCCAGCTATCTTTTCTAATGTAAATGTTGTGTACAATAGTTTTATTTGATTAAGCTTCAGGACTGTTTTGTAACGGTGCGTGCGTGGGGTGGGAGCAGAGGTGGAAGGCAAGGCTGCGACATGCTCCCTGAGGCTAAGGGCGACCGGCACTGCTTCTGTTTTTTGCAGTCTTCAATTTGAGAATGGTGAGAAATACTGTTTTGAATAAATGAGATTCATACCATTGTGTAGCTGGTTCTGCTTGCCTAGTGTTTGCACGCTGCGCCTGTATGAGGTCACAGGAAATGCTACACACGCAAAGGCCAGTTATGGCTGTTTTCTGGTCCTTAGGCATCACTGATGAGTCAAGAACAAGCCTTTCAAACTTTCATTTATTATTGACATTAACCTTGGCATTTGCAGAGCAGGCCCTCAGGCTGGGCTGGGACATGAGTCAAGGCAAGTGACCCTCTGAGTGGAACCTGTGGCTTGGAGAGGACGAAGCACCACTCTGCACACCTGTTCTGTATCTTCTTAACCCTTTGCTTACACTTTGGTCACAGTAGGGGCATTTGATATTTGACTACTTTTTTCCCTGTCAGGCTGGGATATCTCCCAAGGCAGTATCTGCATGTAGCATGACGCAGACCTTGTATTCTAGTTGAGGGTGTCAGCACAGGTAGGACAGGGCCAGTAGCCCTCATGGAGGCATCAGGTCCCACCCCCACCCCCCGCCCCCAAGGAGTGCCGAGGTTGCTTGGCCAGCCAGAAAGACCTTGAAGTCTCATGCAAGGTGGACCAATCTCTGATGAGATTCAAGAAGTTGTGATAACTGGGGTCATGGTGGTGGTGATTTTAATCATGATTTGCCACTCTAAAATAGGTCTAAATCTTGAGCACGTAGGGATAGATTCCCACCCTGACTTAGAGCTATGTATAAAGGCCAGAGCAGGAAATTGGTCCCAGGTCTTTGTAGGGGATGATGCTGGGCCTTGCCCTTCCTGACCACTGGTTACCTGGCTCCAGAAGTGCCATTCGCAGGCCAGTACCTGATTCAGATACAGAGAACCTTGGACCTTGGGCAGAGCCTTGGTCGCCTAGCTTAGGAAGAGTGCCACACACAGAGCACTCAGATGTGCCAGGGGACTCCTGCTGCGAGCTTGTAACACTGAGCTAGTAGCTCCTGGAGATAGTTTTCCACATGTTAATTAAGTATGGCTGTGAATGAGGGCTGGCAAACTCAGCACTTTGCAACCCGTCAGTCAGGAGGGGTTGGGAGTTCTCCATCTTTGAGAGCTTTACATTAGTTTAATCAAAAGCTTAAAATTGGTCAGTTAAAAAATTATATTTAATATAGTTTCATAATTTATATTGCTTAATGGATTTGCATGCTAAGATGCAAACTTGCATAATATTTTCTTTAGATGAACATCATAATGCTACTTAAGAGCACAGGCTTTATAAAATAAAACTCTGGTCTCATTCGCATTCAGCTATAGGAAGACAGGCATGAAAACAGACTACCCTTATTCTGGTTATTTCCTTAAAAAAAAAAAATCAAAGAGTATGAATTGAACCAAATTTACTGTTTTTTGAATAGAAAAAAAAATATTTTAAATGAGCTACCCACTACGATGTTACTTATCTTAAAGACAGAAATGTGTAAACCCAGCTATGTTAAATTGAGAAAATGCATTGATTTGCTTCAGTGGGATTCATTGAAATCAGGCATCCTTGGAAGCTTTGACAGTCCAGCATGTCCAGCAATATATGCTGTGTACCTATTATCTTGTGGTGAGAACTCAGCGTTAGGGGAACCCACAGACTTCTTGGTGTCTTCATCAAATGATTGGTGCTGATCGATCATTTGTGACTGTTGGCCGGAGTTTCACAGTAGCAAAGGGGTTTTCTCCACTGTAGCAGAGAGGGAGAAAAAAAAATTTCCAGGACAGGAATTTGATTCTTATGTAAGTATGCAGATTAGTGTGTAAGCTAGAGGTTGTCAGGAACCTTCCTCTGTCACCATCTTTTGAGGCCAAAGTGCACTGTTTCTGCTAGACTGGTTGGCCAGTGAGCCCCCAGATTCTGTACCCTCATCCCCAACCCCATGGCCCACCGCACATGCTGAGGTTACAGATGCACTAATGCTCAGCTTCTGTGTGGGTGTCGGGGATCTAAACTGAGGTCCCCATGCTTGTGCAGCAAGGGCTTCACCACTGAGCATCTCCCCAGCCCAGGAATTTGGTCTTCTAAGAGCTAATAACCAGTCCTGGCTCAAACCCTCCTACTGTACACCCATCCTGGACTGCCTTTTCTCAGCACAAGTACCTGGCAGTTCTCCCTGTTTTTGAGCTAGGGAGCAGGCCATGTGAGAGGCTGCACATACCTCTGTAGTCTGATGAAGGGGCGGTATGGGGAGCACCACCCTGCCCCTGCCGTGGGCTACATCTGAATCCTGCCGTGCTCTCCCTCCACACCCCATCCTCTGGACTGTCTAAAGCAGGTGGTAATGGGAAAGATGGCCTCAGTTTTCCCCAATTCCACAAAGACCCTCTGGGGGAAGCTCCTGGCCACTCCTCCAGCAGGGAATAAGGTCATGTCACCCTTAGAGGTACACATACCTGAGAAAAGGTGGCTTTGCAGTCCCATTTGCATCATTCTGTGGGGAAGACAGGAAGATGATGGAAGGATTGTGAAATCTGAACTTTTTAAGTAAGATCCACAGGTATACAAAGCTTAGGTCTATTTACAGCCACTTGGACTGGAGAGCTGGCTCAGTGGTTAAGTGTGCTCAATGTTCTTGCAGAAGACTCTAGTCTGGAACCCAGCACACACATCAGGTAACTCCAGCTCCAGGGAACATGACACCATCTTCTGGCCTTCTCATGCATCCATGTGAGCAAACACATGCACATATAAATAAAAATAAATCTTTAAAGCTACTCCTGTTTAAAAGCCTCCTGAGGGGCTAGAGAGATGGCTCAGCAATTAAGAGCACTGACTGTTCTTACAGAGGACCTGGGTTTGATTCCCAGCACCCACATGGTGGCTAAGAACCCTCTTTAACTCCAGTTCCAGCGGAATCCGACGCCCTCTTCTGACCTCCGTGACATTGCACGACACAGGTGCACCAACCTACATGCAGACAGTACACTCATACACATTAAAAAAAAAAAAGCATCCTGGGCTGGAGAGATGGCCTAGCGGTTAAGAGCGCCGATCGCTCTTGCAGAGGACCCGGGTTTGATCCCCAGCACCCACATGGCGGCTAAGAACCGTCTGTAACTCCAATTCCAGGAGAACTCCAGTTCCAGGGGAATCCGAGACCCTCTTCTGACCTCCGCGGCATTGCACGACACGGGTGCACAGACCCGCATGCAGACAGTACATTCATACACATACAAAAATAAATAAAAATTTAAAAAAAAAAAAAAAGCATCCTAAGATCTTACTTTGGGACTGCCTAATGTTTAAATTCATTAGAATATAGGTCAGGAGGAAATGTACTAGAACTGCGAGGGCCCATCAGAACATGGGTGAAAAGCCGCCATTGGAGCAGTGGTATCCATAAGATCAACATGTGACATCCTGAGCAGCAGTACTGTCTCCAGAACCAGAAACTTAGATCTCAGTGAATTAAACTGAGCAGTACGCTCAGGGAAATAGATGAGTCAGACTCAAGGGAAAGGTAGGCCACGGCTGCGGGAAGCTGTGGAGGCTGCAGTTCCCTTCTCAGAGCAGCATCCTCCATGATACATAAAGAATAAGTGAAAACAAAATGGTTTGGGGACCAATGCCAACTGTTAGAGCCATTCACCTTGGAGGCTGGGGGTGGTGGCTTGGTAGAGCACAATGCCCACCGGTAGAGCCAGTCACCTTGGAGGCTGGGAGTGGTGGCTTGGTAGAGCACAATGCCCACCGGTAGAGCCAGCCACCTTGGAGGCTGGGGCGGTGGCTTGGTAGAGCACAATGCCCACCGGTAGAGCCAGTCACCTTGGAGGCTGGGGCGGTGGCTTGGTAGAGCACAACCTGGGTTTAATCCCTAGCATCAAAAACTAAAAACTAAGTCCTAAGCTCAGCTCTGGGCCTCACTCCAGGGGTCCCCAGGAAGGGCCTCTGGAGGTTACATGGGTACTGTCTCCCTCTCACATCTTCAGACAGTGCTGCCTGGGGACAGGTACACATCTGTCCTTTCTCACATTCTAAAAAGCTTGCTCTCTCCAAAAAGTCTTTCCATGGAGCTAGCCCATCACCACGCAGCAGGGGGCAGCAGAATGCTATTGTTGCACAGGAGCCAGGCCAGGCTGTCCTCAGTCCCCAGAAAGCTCCCCAGGCCTCCCAGAGGTCTTGGACACAGGGAGACTCTAAACTTGGGCTGTGCCTCCTTCCCAGTGCCAGTTTTGAGGCCACAGACCTTGGCTGGGACTTGTACAGCACAGCATCTGCGGAATACTAAGTGGACAGGCTCTCCCAGACAGAGGTGAACTGGAGGCTTTGGCTATGACCTCAGACCTCGGCTTTCTGGGATCAACAGTCATCTCCTGCCCAAGGTATCTACCTGTCATCACGAGCCCAAATCAACTCCCTGGCTTGGCACATCCTAATCAGGCTTGAAGTGGCACAAGAGTGACTTCTTCCTGCAGGGCACTCAGCTTCTACAGCAGCCTCAGTCATTTCTTGTGTAACTTTCATATGATACTATGACCAAGAGCCAATTTATCATTTAAAAAAATTTTTTTTTAATTTTATTTATTTATTTTCTGTGTGTATGAGTGTACTGTCAGCATGTAGGTTTGTGCACTTGTGTCGGGCAATGCCGCGGAGGTCAGAAGGTCTCGGATTCCCCTGGAACTGGAGTTGTCCTGGAATTGGAGTTACAGACGGTTCTCAGCCGCCATGAGGGTGCTGGGATCGAACCCAGGTCCTCTGCAACAGCAGTCGGTGCTCTTAACCGCTAGGCTATCTCTCCAGCCCCTTATCATTTATTTTTAAAGAACAGCAGGAGATCTGGCCTGCCTAGTGTCTTGCTCAAAGAGCTGCCTTGACTGGGTTGCTTGGAGCAGCCAGCTGGGCAACAGCCCCAGTCTGGAAGGAGCCTGCTGTGCCAGAGGTCAGCAGGAAGAGCAGTCTTGCAGCCCCAGGCCACTCCAGTCACTCCTAAGTAGCATCTTCTCACTGAACTTCCTTCTGCCCTCCTCTGGACAAAACACTGTCCTATTCTGTGTGGCTCTGGGGAGGACTGCTCTCTGCCCTCCACCTGGGAGCAGCCTCCTAAAACAAGTTCGGTGGCATTTTAAGGGGCTAGGATGCCTGGGTGCTCAGCCCACCAAATCTTTGAAAGTAAAGCATAAGAAGCATCAACTGTTGTGAGGAAGATTAAAAAAAAATAATAATAATGCAGCCTCAGGGTACTTCAAGTACTCTTAAACTGGCACCCTACTCCCAGTAGGCACAAGCAGGGTCCTCTGCACATGGCCTCAGACACCTGGATGCTCTAGCCAGCCTTTTCTTAACAGCCCCAAGCAGAAACACCCGACTGTCAACAGGAGACAGACACTCGTCTTCCATCCAGATGGGGAGTTTGGTTTCTATAAGACCTCAGAGCCGGGGTATAAGGATTCTGGCCCTGGAGGAGGGACAGTCACTATATTGGACATGCATGGGAGTTCTGGGGAGCTAAGCATGTTGTTTCTTGATCTGCTGCCGATTCCATATAGTTACTTCAGGAAAAATTTACTTATAAAGCCAGGTGTGACGTGGAACACCTGTAATCTCAGCACTTGGGAGGCTAAGGCAGGAGAATCTTGAGTTTCAAGCCAGCCTGGGCTACATAGTGAAAGCTTGTCTCAACATCCCGCCCCCTGCAAAAAAAAAGTCAGTTGGAAAAGTGCTTGTATAGCATGCATTTCAGCGCTGCAGAAACTAGACGTAGCGAAGCCAGGCCGTATTCCTAGCACTGTGGAGAGGCGGAGGCAGAAGGACCAGAAGTTTAAGCTTATCCTTGGCTACATAATAAGGTTATCCTTGGCTACATAATAAGGTTGAGGCCAACCTGGGATACATGAGACCCTGTCTCAAAAAAGAAAAAGGAAAAATAAACCCCAGAAAAATATGCACTTTTCTGTGTTATTCTTGCATGTACATGTTGATAGGCATATGTGTATTATCCTCTAACCAAGTGTCTCCTTGAAAGTCAAGCATAGGCAGGTCCCTGACTTAAGGTGGTTTGGCTTAATGATTTTTTTTTTCAATGGTGTGAAAGTGATTCATATTCAGTAGAAACTGCACTGTGAATTTTAGATGTAGGTCTTTTCCTGGGCTGGTAATAGATGGTACATTTCTCTCCCCTGGGATGCTGGGTGATAGCACTGACCACAGCTTCTGGTCAGCCACACCATCTATGAGAAACATCCTGTATTCTGCAGAGTGCTGCCTTAGTAAGTTAGGATGGAAAAAGTGGGTTTTCAATAGCAAATCAGGAAGCATCTGCAAGGGAGTCTCAGGTAGCTTTCTCCATTGCTGTCTGGAGCTTATGCAGTGGTCTGAAACTGCTTTCCTTCAGAGTAAGCTGTCAGCAGAACTCCCCTGTCGCACCTCTCCTGTGGCACTTGCATTTATAGATCAAATTTTGGTGTTATTCATCAGGGTGACCTCAGAGTAGCTTATCATCTTTTGACTATCTCAGCATACACACCCCCCACTTCCTGCTTCCAAACCTGTTCCTCTCCTTTCCCCTTTGCTGCAGTGGTCGGGAGACTGGTACCATGGCACATAAGCAGGGTCTGCTACCCATCCTGTGATGTCTTCTTGCAGGCAATAAGGTGCTGGGCCCTGAGCATATGGAACAAGATGGGATGATTCATGTGGAACCCAGGGGTCCACAAGGGCCAGGCAGGCCATTATGAGTGTGGAGTGGCTGCCTGTGTTCATGCAGTAACAGCAGAGTAGGGTACAACTTGTGATGCCCCTTATCCCAAGAATATAGAAACTCCAAGTACCTTGTGTAGATGTTTGCTACACTTATCACTTGCTCTCTGTTCCACTGCCCCCTTCCCCACCTATAGGCCTTTGTGGGGTTGTCTACCACAGTGTGGTCCCACCAGTTCAACCATTCAACACTGCTCATTCCTTAGGATCCTGGAAGACAGTCTCATAGGAACAACGGCCCTCACCTTGCAAGGGTAAGCCAGATGGCTTACTGAGAAAGCCAAGTGGGCCTGGAGGGCCTGTTAAAGATGGTCATTTCATTACTATGGTGCATGCCTGCAATCCTAGTACTTGGGAGGTGAAGGCAGGAGGATGGTAAGTTAAAGACAACATAGCAAGACACCTGCTTAGAGGAACAGTCACTTCAGCTGGGTGTGGAGGAGCATGCCAGTAAGAACCTAGTATTAAGGAGACAGACTATAAATTCAAGGCCAGCCTGGGCTACATATCTAGAACCTTTCTCAAAAAACAAAAACAAGCTGGGTGAGGTAGTACACACCTTTAATCCCAGGACTGGGTAGGCAGAGGCTGGTGGATCTCTGTGAGTTCAAGGCCAGTCTGTTTTACATAGTGAGTTCCAGGCCAGCTGGGGTTAAAGGGAGACCCCGTCTCATAAAGATCAAAAACAACAAAAGCATAAAAACAAAAAATGGCCACTGCACTTGCTCTTTTTTTTTCATTTTTAATTAATTTATTTTTATTTATGAGTTTTGCATGCGTGCATGTAAGCACACCTATGAGCAAAATGCCCACAGAGGCTGAATGAAAAAGGTGTAGGATCCCATGGAACTGGAGTTACAAATGTTTGTCAGCTGCCATGTAGGTGCTGGGAACCAAACCCAGGTCCTTTGTTTTAAACCACTTAGCCATCTCTCCAGCCCCAGCTGTCATCTTCTGGTATATTCATGTTTATTGTTACTATATAAATCATCATAAAATCACCATTGATATAATAGTATTTTCCATTAGTGAGGAATCTAGGTTTCGGGGTGCACTTGCTCTTGCATTGCTTTTGGAGTGGCACTAGTTTGCTGCTGGTGGTTTGGTGGCCCCTTTGCCTCCCCTATCTGTGCACCAGGACTCCAGAACTGAGTCACTAGCAATGAAATGTGGTGGTCTAATGGGAAGGACCAGTGTTTTCCTCCCATTCTGTAGTTTAGATAGGGTCTTGAGACAGTACGTCAGAGGCTGTCAGTTCTTTCTGTGAGTGGTAGAAATGGAACACAAGCCCATCGTTCCCCTCTCTGTGTAACTGTGAAGCCCTCTTGGTCTTATGTCACCTGCCCTCTTCCTTGTCTGTTTAAGGCAAAGTGACTGTCCTCAGTGGGGTTAAGGCTAGGAGCCCGCAAGCCTAGGCATGAGACTCCCAAGCACCTTGGTCTTAAGCTTTTTTTTTTCTTCTTCTTCTTTTCTTTTGAGATAGGGTCTCTTGTAGCCCTGGCTGACTTTGAACTCAGTGTAGTTGAGGATGACTGAACAACTGATCCTCCTGACTGAGTGCTGGGATTACAGGTTCGTAGGAACCTGAGAATTCTACCAACTGAGCTTCAAACCATTATTTTCCAGTGACGTTTTACTAGCTGGTATTTTCTTTTTTTTTTTTTTTTTTTTTTTTTTTGGTGTTTTCGAGACAGGGTCTCCCTGTAGCCCCTGCTGTCTTGGAACTCGCTCTGTAGAGCAGGCTGGCCTTGAACTCACAAAGATCCGCCTGCCTCTGCCTCCCAAGTGCTAGGACTAAAGGCGTGCGCCACCACACCTGGCTATTTTCTGTTATCCTCTGGATCAGGAAGGCAATTCTGTATCTTACCAGGCCCTCAGCAAACAACACCGGGAAGGCAGTGGAATGCTTATCAGTAAGAGCTCCCAGCCCCTCTCCCTGTACCCCCCCCCCCCAGGTGGAGACACTGATAACTGGTGCTAGAGATTTTATAGCTGTATTGCTCAATCCACTTCTCCTCCTGCAGGACGAGGGAAGTGGCTGTCATTCTGTGCTTCCCACTTTTCTCCATTTTTCAAAGCTCTGGAATCCATTTCACCCTTGAGGTACAGAGCCAGGCCTACTCACAGGTTGGCTCAGGCAGGGGCCAGGAACAAGCTGTTCGGTTGGCAGGAGAAGTTGCCATGATCCCACTATGAGTATGGGTGGCAGGTTGGGACTAGAGGTTAAAAATACAAATCTTTGGGGCTGGAGAGATGGCTAAGTGGTTAAGAGTGCCGACTGCTCTTACAGAGGACCGGGGTTCGATCCCCAGCACCCACATGGCGGCTGAAAACCGTCTGTAACTCCAGTTCCAGGGGAATCCGACACCCTCTTCTGATCTCCGCGGCATTGCACGGCATGGGTGCACCAACCTACATGCAGACAGTACACTCATACACATAAAAAAATAATAAAATTAAAAACATATAAAAAAAATACAAATCCTGGCCGGTTGTGGTGGCACATGCCTTTAATCCCAGCACTCGGGAGGCAGAGGCAGGCAGATCTTTGAGTTCAAGGTCATCATGGTCTATGTAGTGAGTTCCAGGACAGCTGGAGCTGTAGGGAGACCCTGTCTCAAAAAGACCAAAATAATAATAATAATAATAATAATAATAATAATAATAATAATGCGAGGTCCTAATCAATGTTAAAATGCTAAATTTTATTCCTATATCTTATTTTCAATTATATTGATATTTAAAAACTGGATTTGTCAATTTCTCCATTCCATTAAGTGAGAACTGCTCTGTCAGCCCTCTCAATCCACATGGTAAAAATATTGAAGATAAAAATGTGTTTTGGGGGCTGGAGAGATGGCTCAGCAGCTAAAGGTGTTTCTTCTCTTTCAGAGGACCTGGCACCTACATTGGGCAGCTCACATGTACCTGTAACTCTAGTTCCAGGGGATCTGATGCTGTCTTCCAGCCTCTGCACACATACACACACACACACACACACACACACACACACACACACACTCTCTTTCTCTCTCTCTGATCTGATGCTGTCTTCCAGCCTCTTCTCTCTCTCTCTCTCTCTCTCTCTCTCTCTCTCTCTCTCTCTCTCTCACATCCAGAGTGCAAAATCTGAAGTGGCACCTGACTGGGGATGTAGCTCAGTTATAGTCAGTTGTAGAGTACATGCCAAACAAGTACAAAGCTCTAGGTCAATCCTCAGCAGTGCAAAGTAACAAACAAACTGGCAACTGTTACTACTTGGGAGTTCTGTTTTGTTTTATATGTATATATAACAAATATATATATATATATATATGATTGAGCTCAGGGTCTTCTGTGTATCAGGCAAGCACTCTACCAGGTAGCTATTTTTTATTTTGAGACAAAGGTCTCACTAAGTTGCCTAGACTGGCCTTGAACTTGTAATACTTTTTTGCCTCAGCCTCCCAAGTAGCTGAGATTACAGGCATCCGTTATCAGATTATATTTGAGCCAAGTAAATACTGGCTTGGGCAGTATTTATTTATTTATTTATTTATTTATTTATTTATTTATTTATATATTTTTGCCTTAAAACACATTGTACAATCAGGTGATGATCATGAGACTTCTCAACCAATTACAAAGTCTAGTGCTGATTTAGATCCAGATTCAAATGGCTATAATGTAAACTGCATGTTTATTTCTATTTTTGAGACAGTTTCTCTAGCCTAGGCTGGCCTTGAGCACTAAGTAACTGAGGATAACACCTTGGATGTCTGATCCTCTCTGCTTCCTGAGTGCTAGGATTACAGAAATATGTCACTCTATGTGGCTTTATAAATATTTTACAATATTTTAATGACACCGCTAAAAGTTATAACAGTGACTATTTGATTATGTTCATGACTTTGTCAATTAAAAAAGATATGACACTGGTCTTGCCATTATAATTTTTAAATGAACCTTCTTTTTTCAGTCTTCACATCTGGCACTGGCTACAAAGTAGAGAGGACACAGGTTGGTAATGAAACTGGTAACTGTTGAAGCTAGGAGTAGGGTCATTAGATTATTTTATTTGCATGTATATTTGAAGTTTTCTGTAAGAAAACTTGAAGCTCCCTCTACAAATTGAAACAAAGACTCAGCCCACATATGAACAATGGGCCTCATATGCTATTCTCTAAGATCCGTGTCATGTCCTTGTTTGATTTTTTGAGGCTGGCCTGAGGTTCACCATGTAGCCCAAGCTGACCTTGAACTCACGACAGTCCTCCTCAGTGCAATTATAAAAGACTTCCTTCAACCAAAAAGAACTTTCATTCTCTACTTTTAGGAAACATGCCAATTTTGGGGAAAATAAGTTTTAGAGTCAGACATTTGGCATAACCTGGAAGGAGACACATCATTTGGTATAGCAGTGTGATGTCCAAGGGTGAAGCTGAAGACGTACGGTGCAGTTTCAGAAGCTTCCATTTCCTGGATCAAAATGTGCCTTATAGTGAGGAGGAGCAGGAGGAGGAGGAGGAGGAGGAGGAGGAGGAGGAGGAGGAGGAGGAGGAGGACGACGACGACGACGACGACAATGACAAAGGCTTCCATTCTAAAGACCCTCAAGGCTTACGGGAAAGCAGAGGCACTTTTGATAGAGAATCCAATTTCATACATCTGACAGACTCCACCTATATACTACATACTGCTGAATAAAAGCCACTTTTCTGTTTCAGGCTCAAACTGTGGAGTTACATACTTTCATTGAGAAATGAGGAGGGGGTGTATATATACACTAAAGAAAGGATCCCATTGAGGGCTGGAGAAATACTCTGTAGCTAACATGTACTGTTCTTTAAGAGGACCTGAGTTTAGTTCCCAGCACCCATGTTAGGGGGCTCATAACCACCTTTAACTCCAGCTTCAAGGATCTGACACCTTCTTCTGTATTACATGCACACTTGCACGCATGTGCTGCACACATACCCCTCCCCACATACATGATTTAAAATATGTTTAAAATTACTTTTTTTTTTTTTTTTTAGACAGGGTCTCCCTGTAGCCCCAGCTGTCCTGGAACTCACTATATAGACCAGGCTGGCCTTCAACTCCCAGAGATCTGTCTGCCTCTGCCTCTGCCTCCTGAGTGCTGGGATTACAGGTGTGTGCCCACCACACCTGGCTAAAATTCCTTTTTAAAAAAGGAAGGGGTTGGAGAGATGGCTCAGCGGTTAAGAGTGTCGACTGCTCTTGCAGAGGACCCAGGTTCGATTCCCAGCACCCACGTGGCGGCTAAGAACTGTCTTTAACTCTAGTTCCAGGGGAATCCGATGCCCTCTTCTGACTGCCGCAGCACTGCATGACACGGTGCACCAACCTACATGCAGACAGTACACTCATACGCATTAAAATAAATAAATCAATTAATTAATTAAAAAAAAAAAGGGAAACCAGAGTGGTTAAAAATAACAAAAAGACAGCAGTAAAAAAGAAGCATGGGGCACAGGCAGGTGGATCTCTGTGAGTTCAAGGCCAGCCTGGTGTATAGAGTGAGTTCCAGGCCAGCTGGGACTAAAGGGAGACCCTGTCTCAAAAAAAAAAAAAAAAAAGCATGGATTCACTTGTACAAGGCATACCAGTAGTGCCTTGGTGAAGGGTCCTTGAGGAAGGTGTGATGAACAAGCTGGACAGGCTCTGGTCCACCTGGCTTCATCTGCATCAGGCTGTATTGCAGCTTTGGACGCACTTCCACTGCTTGTCCTCCCAAGAGTCTAGCACTATTTCCTACTCTCTACCCCTCACTTCTCAGTCTAACAGTTTTCTCTGTGCTATCAGTTACACAATTCAAGGGGTCATCCGCAAGTGCTCTATCCAAGGTGGGGTCCTTGCCAGTGTGGATTCTTCGGTCTTGCACAACTACGACCACAACCACACCCTCATAACTCCCCATCTTGCTCTCCACTGCCATGACCTGAGTTAATGCCTAGCTATTTAGTCAAGCACGAGACATCTAGGGGTGAGGACAGACTGTGTATACCATACTATCTACCATTAGGCTAGGCTAGGACATATCCCCTCAGTTTCAGTCACAAGACCCCCAATGAGGTTTCTCAGACCGCATCCCCATCAGTAAGATACACATGACTGCGCTTCTTAACTGAATGTGAGCAGATGAGTGTATCAGTGACCCATTTCAAATCACTAGCAGCAACTTGAAGGAGTGCTCTCCTGCTGTGTGCACGTGCACACCTACTCTGCACACCTACTCTGTCAAACCGGCTTGATGCCTGGGCCTACCTTAGGAGCTGGTGATCTTTCTTTACCACAAAGAACACAGAGACAGACAGGACACTGTGGGCTGAGCCAATGCCATGTCCTGCCTCCTCTCACACTAGGAAGCCTGGCCCACCTCGCCTTTTCAGCCATCTTCCTTTTCTCCATCTTTTCCTCCTCTTCTACTGTACAACTTACAGTGAAGAGAAACATCAGGAAAGCAGGAAGTCTCCCTGACCAAATACTACGTTGTCATCACCTAGCTGTTTCCTGTGTATGCCCAGCACACACACAGGGTATAAGCCTCATAAGCATCTCCCCTGGATCCCAGAAACGGCTACATATGCTGCTCCATGCTGCCTGTTGTCCTTTGGGATTGACTCTTGGAAGCAGGAGTGCTGCTAGAGGGCTGCCCTGGCTCCTTGGGAATCTCTAGTGCCACATGCCTTTAGTCACAGCACTCAGGAAGTAGGAGGCAGGCACACCTCTGTAAGTTCAAGGCCAGCCTGGTCTATAAAGCAAATTCCAGGTCCACCAGGGCTATATACTGAGACCATGTCCCACAGAAAAAGAGAAAGAAAAGAAGAACCATCCCACCTCAGTGCTCAGTGGGATCACTGGGGCTCCAGGCTTAGCTCCCGACTCAGGATGGCTTCTTCCCTCCCCTCCTTCAGCCCTCTACTTCTGAGCTAACCTGACCTGTCACATCTGCCCACAATGTGACCTGACCCACCCCACTACAGCTCACCTTGTTAAGTAGCTAGGAACCCAAAACCCCCTCTGTCTTTAGGTGTGGTTTAGGATTAAAGACCCAGTGTTTGCACACTGGCTGTCACAAGTACTTTCTGGAGAGAAGACATTCCCATTTTTAACCTTAGTGTCTTCCCTCCTTCAGAAAACAAGAGGAAATGGAAGAAAATGCAGAGGAAAAGGATTAAATGAATACAAGACTATAAATGAGGGGTGGAGAGATGGCTCAGTGGTTAAGAGCACTGGCTGCTCTTGCAGAGGACCCAGGCTTGATTCCCAGCACCCACATGGAGGATAACAATGATCTGTAACTCCAATTCCAAGGGATCCAACATCTGACCTCCGTGGGCATTGCACAACATGGGTGCACTTACATGCAGGCAATCTACTCATACACATAAAATAAAAATAATAAAACATAAAAAATACTATAATTGAGACCAGGGCAAGGATAGATGAATGTCTCAATAAAACCTAGTAAACTATGATGTCACTTGTCCATTGTTCTGGACAAGATAAAGTAAAAAGAAAAGAAGGCTTGGAGTTGGGGAGGATATGCTCTGTGAGGATGAAGGGAACTCACAGGGACAAAGAAGAAAATGCCCCTATCCCACATCAGCCAGGAAGAGAGGTCTCCAGCTGACACTCACTGGAGATGTGGATGTAGTATCTGGCCTGGACACTGGGGCTTTGAAGATGGAAGTAGTCTTGGCAGCATCTGCTCTCTTGTCTGTGGTGGCTCCCCTGGACAGGCACTCCAGGTAGTCAGGAGGGGGGATGACGACGCTGCTCTTCTCGGTCAGGTCCATGGTGCTCATGCTTCTTACTGGTGCAGGGCTCCAAGCCAAAAGTTAGGGGTAAGTCAGAGAAAGTACTGCCACCTCCACCCCTGATGCCCCCAACACCCCATGGCCAAAGACTAGAGTAACTGAGGGTTTCTAATCAAAAAGGTAAAAGAGGAGGGCCTTACAACACTGCAGTGCATACACATATAGTACTTAATAGCATATGCACATGTATATCATCTGTGTTTAGCTGAGCTACATACTGAGACCCTGTCTCAAATAAAAACAGTACCCCCCCCCAATAAGTACATAAGTGGAGCTACTAAGTGAGGAGAGGACCTAAGGGATGCTGAGCATAATATTCAAGGTCCATCTGGACAGCTGGATGGGATGAAAGGTCAGAGGACCATGCATAAGGCAATTTAAGGTAAGGATGACCAGTTCAGTTTGGACATGTTATTCCTGAGGGCCCAGCTAGAACTACCTAAGATACATATGGATATCTACATCTAGGCCTGGCATAGCTCTTCCTGAGTTCCTATTTTGATTCTGTGCTCTTAGCTGAGCAAGTTCTTAAACTTCCCTGCGCCCTAGTTTCCCCAGTTTTAAGTGCAGGCCTATCTCATAGGTTTGTGAGAATACAATGTGCTTAAACAACATAAGGCACTTGGGACAGTCTCTAAGAGATGGCAGTTTTTACTATCATAATCTAGACTGGACTGCAGATTTGGGGTTAGGGTTAGGTTTAGCATAGAGGTGACAGTGGAGGACCATTGGTTGGAGGATAGAAGTAGATGAAAAGAGTGACTGAGTATCTCAGTGCTGTGGGTGCCTGCTGCCAGGCCTGATGACCTAAGTTTCATCCCTGGAACCCACATGGTTCAAGGCAAGAACTTACTCGTGCAAGTTGTTCTCTGACCTCTATACACGTGCTGTGGCACATGCCTCCTTCTCCCAATAAACAAATGTTAAAAAAAAAAAAAGTAGATGAAATAGCCCAGAGAGCACAGGTATGGGAGGACCGAGGATAGACCCCAAAGAGCACCAATGTCTATGTGGTGAAAGGACCTGTAGAAGACTAAACAGAGACAAAGGAGGAAGAAAGAGTAAACATGGTACAAGGTTAAGAACCCAAGGTGAGAGAACATTTCAGAAAAAATGCTCTGTGGTGTTAAGGCTGCTGATAAGAGATCAGAACGTGTACTGTGGACTTAACACTGTGGCTGCTGGGAAGGAGTGAAAAGTAGGAGGGCTGGGCTGTCCTTGTCGTACCAGATAGAGAAGCTTATAGACCTCAGAAGTCACAGTGGGGCAGCACTGGTTCCTATCCCACAAGTGCTGAAGGTTAACCCCAGGGTGGCTCCATTATCTAAGCTGTAATTCTGATGTGTCTGGGGACGTTATGGCTAAGGTGAGCTTTTGGTTGCTGGGAAAGCTAGGCCACATTCCCTACCTTGGTGTGGGCACAGAAACTGCTTCCTCTGCATTTCCTTCCAGCAACTTTGTATATGATGATGGGAACCAACCCCTCCTGAAGGTGAAGAGAGAAAAAAAGACCCATCTGTGGTACCCAAGGCACTGTAAGCAGTGCTCACATGAAAGGGTCTCCTGATGACAGATCAGGATGGCAGCCCACTCACAAATGAAATAAAGCTTTTACAGTAAACACACACACATACACACACACACACACACACTCACACACACACACCATGCATTTTATGCATATTATTATTTGATTCCCATTTTATTTTTTATTATATTGTCTTAAATCTTAAAGTATATCTAATATGCAGATTACCACTGAGAAATCCTGTCCCTTTTTTTTTTAATATTTTCTTTATTATTTTTATTTTACATGTATGAGTCATATTGCTTGCAGGTATGTAAGTGCACCCATGTCCTGCAATACCTGTCAAGGTCAGAAGAGGGAGTCAGATCCCTTGGAACTGGAGTTACAGACAGTTAGATGGCATGTGGGTGCTGGGAATTGAACCCGGGTCCTCTACAAGAGCAGTCAGTGCTCTTAATTGCTGAGCCATCTCTCTTCAGACTTCATGGTCACATTTCTAAAAATAACAGTATTTATGTCTTTTGAGATGGTGAGATGGCTCAGCAGGTAAGGGTTCTTACCATATAAGCCTGGAGGCCCGAGTTTGATCTCTAGAACTCATGTAAAAAGTAGGAGGAGGGAAAGAACCAGTTCCAGAACATTGTCCTCTGATCTTCACATGAGCACCTTGGCCATATGCACCATGCATTCATATACATGCAACACACAGACACAGACACACACAGACACAGACACACAGACACACACACACACACTAAACAAATAGGCCAGTGATCTGGCTCAGTGTCAAGTCTGATGACCTAAGTTCAATCCCTGGAATCCATTAGGTAGAAAGAACTGAATCCCCCTAGTTGTCCTCTGACCTCTGCATATGTATACACACACACACACACACACACACACACACAAATTCAATAAATAAATGTAAAAGTAACTTACAACTATTGTCAGCAATGACTTCATATGATCTGATAATCTACCCACACATCAAATTCACCTGTATACACACACAGAACAGCTTGGGATGGAATAACACCAGCTAATCAAACTATAAATGAATAACATGTTCCTATGTGCACACAATTTGTAGTTCACGAGACAGGTAGCACTCTCTGAGGCAAGGGCAGTCTGAACTTGGTGCAGATGGGTTCAAGCCAACTTATGTGGAGAGCAGGTGTGGTGACAGTCCTAAGAAGGCACCCGAGACTTTAGCAAAGTTTTATGACTAACACCTGAGTCTTATGATTAACACCTGATTCCCTCCTACCTCAAAGTAAAGCCACGCTCACCATTTGAGCTGTGCAGGTGCACCCTGTATACAAGATCAGGCCAGATGATACCAATAGACCAGCCACGCAACCTGGGCTGGGAAGGTGGATAAATAGAGGGACTTTCTAGACACATAGACTCTCTCTCTCCTTTCTAGTCTTAGGAGAGAAGCTTGCTTGCCTGAGGAAGGGACTCTCTCTCCTTTCTAGTCTTAGGAGAGAAGCTTGCTTGCCTGAGGAAGATAGACACTCTCTCTCTCCTTTCTAGTCTGAGAGAGAAGCTTGCTTGCCTGAGGAAGGAGAAGGCTTAGAGGGAGAAGCTTGGATGTGCTTGAATAAACTGTTCTGACAAGACCTGCCTGCCTGAATAATAAACAGCTTTG
The DNA here is from genome assembly GCA_009823505.1 of Rhizomys pruinosus. Lineage (NCBI taxonomy): Eukaryota > Metazoa > Chordata > Mammalia > Rodentia > Spalacidae > Rhizomys > Rhizomys pruinosus. The sequence continues at coordinate 457,182 of VZQC01009317.1, forward strand.
AGAAGAACGAGCGAGAGGTGCTTTGTTGCTGCGGCTTCATACAAGTGTCCCCTACAAGTGTACAAGTGTTTCATACAAACTTACCCTTTGGTAGTGTCATGTTCTCCATAGAGCCAGCCATCCTTCTCCTCGGGGATGAGCAGTGTGATGACATCTCCCTGGGCAAAGCTGAGTAGGGTCTTGTTGGTGCCAGCAGTGTGAGGGAAGATAGTCTTGACTTTCTGCTTCTTCATCATGTTCAGTCCAGTTGCAACAGAAACCGACCTCTGTAAACTGGGATCTTCCGTGTCTGTTAAAGTGAGCATGGGAATGATGGGAATGATTCTGAGAATGCTCAAAAGCAGGCAAGTATTAATGAGTAACCCTAGAAAACACCTGCTCCCAAGAAGGGGAGATGGCCGGGTGTGATGGTGCATCCATTTAAAATCAGGAGGCAGAGACAGGCAGATCCCTGAGTTAAAGGCCAGCCTGGTCTACCATAGCAAGTTCCAGGCCAACTGGGGCTATAGGGAAACCCTATCTCAAAAAGACCAAATAATAATAATAATAATTATTATTATTATTATTAATAATAATGGGAGACAACCATGGCAGACAGGCAGGCTTCTCCTTCAAGGCATGTGAACCACCCTGTAGCCAGCTGCTCTCAGTCTGGAGCACAGAGGCAGCTGAGACAACAGCTTCGATCCCCTGCCCTTGTTCTGTACCACAAGAAAGAGCAAGTTGGAAATGTGGGTGTTCTGGCTTCTCACCTAAGCACATAAAGATGAGCTGTAGAGTGCCCTTTGTTGAGAACTCACTCGATGCCACTGACAATCTTACTGCTGTACAGCCACCAGCTCACTAGCCTCCACTAGAAAGCTCTGTGACAGGACATTGACAGAATGGAGCCCACAAGAGTTCTAACACTTCCCCAGATCACACAAAGCAAATGGCAGCCATGTCCTCTGGGGGCAATTGAGCCCACAGGCCCTTCCCTAGGCACTGTGCCTATGCAGTCTCATCTCAAATGCAAGTGGTATGCACCACTCCATAAACAGAAAATGGGCATAGAGATTTAAAATTAAACACCTGCTTGATTGTTGCATCTCCTTAACAATTACAATATAACTTTTGCTAATTTTTTTTTAAAATTAAAACAGAGCTTGAGAGATGGCTTGGAGGTTAAGAGAACTTACTGGTCTTCCAGAGGATCTGAGTTTGGTTCCTAGCACACACCCAAGTGGCTCACAACTGCTTGTAACTCCAGCTCTGGGGGAATCTGATGTTCTAACCTCAATAGACACACACAGACACACAGACATAGACATACACACACACAATCTTTTAATAAATTAGAGGAAAAATTTAAAAGATTCCATACAAGCAATCAAATAAAACAAAACAAAACAAAACCCAAACAAACAAAAAAAGGCAATCAAATGAAATCTCTCACCTGTTGAGTTATTTGTCTTTTCTGAACTCTGTGCAGTTGTTGCTGGGTTATTGAACATATCAATCAAAGGACTGGTGTAGGCTTTAACTGAAGGAGCTGGTGGCATCTTTGGTGAGTATTTAGAAAGGGTGTCATAATCTTTCCCAATCTGTAAAAAAAAAAAAATTCTCTATTAGTATATTATTAGAACAAGCAGGGGATTGAAGAGACGGCTCAGCAATTAAGAGCATTGGCTGTTCTTGCAGAGGACCTGGGTTTAGTTCCCAGCACACCACATGGTGGCTAACAACCATCTGTAACTACAGCTCCAAGGGATCCAATGCCTTCTTCTGGCCTCCATGGGCACTGCACACACATGGAACATCTACTACATACAGACAAATCATTCAGACACATAAAAATCAATCAATCAAGCTGGCCATGGTGGCGCACCCCTTTAATCCTAGCACTTGGGAGGCAGAGGCAGGTGGATCTTTGTGAGTTCAAAACCAGCCTGGTCTACAGAGTGAGTTCCAGGACAGCTGGGGCTACAGGGAGACCCTGTCTTGAAAAGCCCCCCCCCAAAAAAAAATCAATCAAAAAACTTCAAAACAGAGTAACACAGTGAGAGAATGATACAGGTTGCAGGGATTTTTTTTTTTAATTAGTTTTTATTGATGCTTTGTGCATTTCATACATTTTTTCCAATTCAGTTCAGGCTTATTTCCCTTTCCCTCCCCCCCCACCCCCACCCCATCCCAGATCATGCATTCTGCCATAACTGTCCTGCATCTTTCTCTCAGTTTTTTTTTTCTTCATTTTTAGCTATAAGTGATAATCCATGAGTACAAGCATCCTTCATGCAAAACCTATCTGCAGGCTGTTGTGCCCAAACACCTACAGCCCCACCATCCAGTGGGGGGTGACAGGTTGTTTGTTCAATCAAGTTGATCAAATGAGTGTCCAGACTACATTGCTGTAGTTTCACCATTCACCCCAATCGCAGCCCTTACATTCTACCACGCCCCCTCTTCCGCAGGTTGTTCCCTAGGCTTAGAAAAGGGGCACAGGTGGATGAGAGGTAAAACAGTCCACTCTCTCTGGAGCTGTTGACTTGGACTCTGGTCAATTCTGGCTGTTTCCTTTCATGGGCTGACAGTTTGTCCAGGAATAACCTTTCGATCCTACTAATGAAGAACAAGCAATTAGATATATAGGTATTTAAGCAGCACTAATAGTTATGGTAGGTTACTTTAGCATAGACACATGTTTGGATATGTTAATCCATGAATTACAATTTTCCCCCNTTGGAACTGGAGTTACAGACAGTTAGATGGCATGTGGGTGCTGGGAATTAACCCCGAGGTCCTCTACAAGAAGCAGTCAGTGCTTCTTAATTGCTGAGCCATTCCTCTCTTCAAAGACTTCATGCACATTTTAAACAGTATTTATGTCTTTTGAGATGGTGAGATGGCTCAGCAGGTAAGGGTTTCTTACCATATAAGCCTGGAGGCCCGAGTTTGATCTCTAGAACTCATGTAAAAAGTAGGAGGAGGGAAAGAACAGTTCCAGAACATTGCCTCTGATCTTCACATGAGCACTTGGCCATATGCACCATGCATTCATATACATGCAACACACAGACACAGACACACACAGACACAGACACACAGACACACACACACACACTAAACAAATAGGCCAGTGATCTGGCTCAGTGTCAAGTCGATGACCTAAGTTCAATCCCTGGAATCCATTAGGTAGAAAGAACTGACTCCCCTAGTTGTCCTCTGACCTCTGCATATGTACTACACACACACACACACACAACACACACACAAATTCAATAATAAATGTAAAAGTACTTACAACTATTGTCAGCAATGACTTCATATGATCTGATAATCTACCCACACATCAAATTCACCTGTATACACACACAGAACAGCTTGGGATGGAATAACACCAGCTAATCAAACTATAAATGAATAACATGTTCCTATGTGCACACAATTTGTAGTTCACGAGACAGGTAGCACTCTCTGAGGCAAGGGCAGTCTGAACTTGGTGCAGATGGGTTCAAGCCAACTTATGTGGAGAGCAGGTGTGGGTGACAGTCCTAAGAAGCACCCGAGACTTTAGCAAAGTTTTATGACTAACACTGAGTCTTATGATTAACACCTGATTCCCTCCTACTCAAAGTAAAGCCACGCTCACCATTTGAGCTGTGCAGGTGCACCCTGTAATCAACAAGATCAGGCCAGATGATACCAATAGACCAGCCACGCAACCTGGGCTGGGAAGGTGGATAAATAGAGGGACTTTCTAGACTAGAGACTCTCTCTCTCCTTTCTAGTCTTAGGAGAGAAGCTTGCTTGCCTGAGGAAGGGACTCTCTCCTTTCTAGTCTTAGGAGAGAGAAGCTTGCTTGCCTGAGGAAGATAGACACTCTCTCTCTCCTTTCTAGTCTGAGAGAGAAGCTTGCTTGCCTGAGGAAGGAGAAGGCTTAGAGGGAGAAGCTTGGATGTGCTTGAATAAACTGTTCTGACAAGACCTGCCTGCTGAATAATAAACAGCTTTGAGAAGAACGAGCGAGGGTGCTTTGTTGTGCGGCTTCATACAAGTGTCCCTACAAGTGTACAATGTTTCATACAAACTTACCCTTTGGTAGTGTCATGTTCTCCATAGGAGCCAGCCATCCTTCTCCTCGGGGATGAGCAGTGTGATGACATCTCCCTGGGCAAAGCTGAGTAGGGTCTTGTTGGTGCCAGCAGTGTGAGGGAAGATAGTCTTGACTTTCTGCTTCTTCATCATGTTCAGTCCAGTTGCAACAGAAACCGACCTCTGTAAACTGGGATCTTCCGTGTCTGTTAAAGTGAGCATGGGAATGATGGGAATGATTCTGAGAATGCTCAAAAGCAGGCAAGTATTAATGAGTAACCCTAGAAAACACCTGCTCCCAAGAAGGGGAGATGCCGGGTGTGATGGTGCATCCATTTAAAATAGGAGGCAGAGACAGGCAGATCCTGAGTTAAAGGCCAGCTGGTCTACCATAGCAAGTTCCAGGCCAACTGGGGCTATAGGGAAACCCTATCTCAAAAAAGACCAAATAATATAATAAATTATTATTATTATTATTACATAATATGGGAGACAACCATGGCAGACAGGCAGGCTTCTCCTTCAAGGATTGAACCACCCTGTAGCCAGCTGCTCTCAGTCTGGAGCACAGAGGCAGCTGAGACAACAGCTTCGATCCCCTGCCCTTGTTCTGTACCACAAGAAAGAGCAAGTTGGAAATGTGGGTGTTCTGGCTTCTCACCTAAGCACATAAAGATGAGCTGTAGAGTGCCCTTTGTTGAGAACTCACTCGATGCCACTGACAATCTTACTGCTGTACAGCCACCAGCTCACTAGCCTCCACTAGAAAGCTCTGTGACAGGACATTGACAGAATGGAGCCCACAAGAGTTCTAACACTTCCCCAGATCACACAAAGCAAATGGCAGCCATGTCCTCTGGGGGCAATTGAGCCCACAGGCCCTTCCCTAGGCACTGTGCCTATGCAGTCTCATCTCAAATGCAAGTGGTATGCACCACTCCATAAACAGAAAATGGGCATAGAGATTTAAAATTAAACACCTGCTTGATTGTTGCATCTCCTTAACAATTACAATATAACTTTTTGCTAATTTTTTTTAAAATTAAAACAGAGCTTGAGAGATGGTTGGAGGTTAAGAGAACTTACTGGTCTTCCAGAGGATCTGAGTTTGGTTCCTAGCAACCCACCCAAGTGGCTCACAACTGCTTGTAACTCCAGCTCTGGGGGAATCTGATGTTCTAACCTCAATAGACACACACAGACACACAGACATAGCACACACACAAACACCAATCTTTTAATAATTAGAGGAAAAATTTAAAAGATTCCCTACAAGCATCAATAAAACAAAAACAAAACAAAACCCAAACAACAAAAAAAAAGGCAATCAAATGAAATCTCTCACCTGTTGAGTATTTTGTCTTTTCTGAACTCTGTGCAGTTGTTGCTGGGTTATTGAACATATCAATCAAAGGACTGGTGTAGGCTTTAACTGAAGGAGCTGGTGGCATCTTTGGTGAGTATTTAGAAAGGGTGTCATAATCTTTCCCAACTCTGTAAAAAAAAAAAAATTCTCTATTAGTATTTTTTAGCGGGGAGAAGTGGTTAAGAGCTATGGCTGTTCTTGCAGAGGACCTGGGTTTAGTTCCCAGCACACCCACATGGTGGCTAACAACCATCTGTAAACTACAGCTCCAAGGGATCCAATGCCTTCTTCTGGCCTCCATGGGCACTGCACACACATGGAACATCTACTACATACAGACAAATCATTCAGACACCATAAAAATCAATCAATCAAGCTGGCCATGTGGCGCACCCCTTTAATCCTGCACTTGGGAGGCAGAGGCAGGGTGGATCTTTGTGAGTTCAAAACCAGCCTGGTCTACCGAGTGAGTTCCAGGACAGCTGGGGCTACAGGGAGACCCTGTCTTGAAAAGCCCCCCCCCAAAAAAAATCAATCAAAAACTTTCAAAACAGAGTAACACAGTGAGAGAATGATACAGGTTGCAGGGATTTTTTTTTTTAAATTAGTTTTTATGATGCTTTGTGCAATTTCATACATTTTTTTCCAATTCAGTTCAGGCTTATTTCCCTTTTCCCTCCCCCCCACCCCCACCCCATCCCAGATCATGCATTCTGCCATAACTGTCCTGCATCTGTTCTCTCAGTTTTTTTTTTTCTTCATTTTTAGCTCTAAGTGATAATCCATGAGTACAAGCATCCTTCATGCAAAACCTATCTGCAGCTGTTGTGCCCAAACACTACAGCGCACCATCCAGTGGGGGGTGACAGGTTGTTTTGTTCAATCAAGTTGATCAAATGAGTGTCCAGACTACATTGCTGTAGTTTCACCATTTACCCCAATCGCAGCCCTTACATTCTACCACGCCCCTCTTCCGCAGGTTGTTCCCTAGGCTTAGAAAAAGGGGCACAAGGTGATGAGAGGTAAAACAGTCCACTCTCTCTGGAGCTGTTGACTTAGACTCTGGTCAATTCTGGCTGTTTCCTTTCATGGGCTGACAGTTTGTCCAGGAATAACCTTCGATCCTGGCCTGGCGCGTTATTGGTGTCCTGGGATTTTTTTTTTTTTTTTTTTGTCTTTTTGGAAAGGGTCTCCCTTGTAGTCCAAGCTACCTGAGTAACTCACTTGTAGACCAGGCTAGCCTTGAACTCACAGAGATCTGCCTGCTTTTGCCTGGGACTAAAGTGCTGGGATTAAAGGCATGTGCTGCCACGTGGAACTCACTTTTTGTGATGGATCTCCATATGCTCCAGTCCCTCACCTGCACCCCCAGGAACTTTTAGCATTTTGTCTGTAGCCTAGCTATCCTGAAACTCAACCCTAATCTGTGCATGTACTGGATCCTTCTCGATGCTGCAGTAAGCTTAAGGACAGTGTCAAAAGGCAGTATGTGAGTGTGTGTGTGTGTGTGTGTGTGTGTGTGTGTGTGTGTGTGGTCATACCCAGACCCAGAAGGGACTAGGAGGAGCTTGGAAAGTAGAAACGAGGATATGTTGATGGGAGGTTATGGCATACCACAGACACAGAGGAGCTGAGCCCTGAGATGCTGGAGGATGAAGCTGGCCTTTACTAGGCAGGGAAGACTAGACAAGCAGCTCTGGACAAGGTGGATTTGAAACCCCTGTTAGCTTAGATCTCCTGTGCTTCAATCTGTCAAGATGTGTTTATCCTCTTTCTATCTTGTTTTGCAAAAAGTCCTTTTCTATTTTTGCACTGGGTTTTGGGAGAGAATTTTTTGGGTGGCAGGGGCTTAGTTTTCCAAGCATTTCTACTCTTCTAACAAGCATGTATACTGGTGATGTTATTTGGGGAAAGGGGTTTAGTGGCAAAGAAAAAATACAATTCAAAGAAATATCTGGTTTTAGAAAAAAATTCAAACATGTACAAAAGTAAGAGAACAGCATAATAAATCACCACATGCCCAACACTTAGCTTCCGTGACAATTCAGGGCTTACTTGTATTACTTTTATTTATATTTATGTGTGTGTGTCTGTGTGCACTTGTGCGCAAGGCTTTGGATGCCCTCAGAGAGCACTGAGCTAGCTCTCTATCCCTGTTTTGTGTGTGTGTGTGTGTGTGTGTGTGTGTGTGTGTTTATTATGTGGTCCAGGTAGCCTTGAACTCTTGATCCTCTGTCTCAGCCGTGTGTGTGTGTGTGTGTGTGTGTGTGTTTGTGTGTGTGTGTTTATTATGTGGTCCAGGTAGCCTTGAACTCTTGATCCTCTGTCTCAGCCGTGTGTGTGTGTGTGTGTGTGTGTGTGTGTGTGTGTGTGTTTGTGTGTGTGTGTTTATTATGTGGTCCAGGTAGCCTTGAACTCTTGATCCTCTGTCTCAGCCGTGTGTGTGTGTGTGTGTGTGTGTGTGTGTGTGTGTGTGTTTGTGTGTGTGTGTTTATTATGTGGTCCAGGTAGCCTTGAACTCTTGATCCTCTGTCTCGGTCTTCCTGGCTGGTACCAGTCCTGGTACAGGTGATACAGATGTGGGCCACTAAGCCTGGCTATGATGTAGATTTTCCTGTTTGGTGACTCCTGGGTGTACCTCTTTGTATCAGATGACACCCCCAAACCCCTGCATTTATTTTATTCTCTGAGAATAAGTCTGTATACTTGATATATTTTCATTACCACAGACTACCTTGTCCTTCAGTCCCTGTTGCTTGCTGCCTGACACAATGGACAAAGCAAGCAGACTGATCAGTCTCCCCACCTCCATCCAACTAAAGAGACACCCCAGTCCTTCTCCTCTCTTGTCTCCCTCAGTTCTGAGCTCAGGGCTCTCAGGAGCTGCTCCCTGTCTGCACTGGTCTTGCCTTGTACATTCCAGGGCTGAGGCTCCCATTTGATTTTTCAGAGTGACCGTGCATGTCTCTGGTTCAGTGTTTTTGGTCCACTGATGGCACCTCTACTTACATTCTCATGCATAGCAAATTCTGTGCTATAACTGGGAGGCTGACTTTTAATGTCATTGCTGTCATTTTAGGGGGCTTTAGATGGACAGGTAGGGTGAATCCATACTACCTGATGGATCCAAATCTCCATGTGTTTGTGAGAAGTAATAAAGTCCAAGTTCAAATGGCAGAAAAGTATTAAAGTCTCTATTACCTTGAATACTTTTATTCTTGAAAGGCACCAGAGTTGTCTAGTCTGTTCTCTAAGATCTCTATATTGTCTTCATTGGAAATATACATGATGTTGGAATAAAGTAATCGTAACAGAGATAACAGTACTAAGCAAATTATAATACATTTGGACAGTGAATTCAAAATCTAAAGCTATATGTGGGGGCACTAGAAATATGAAAGGATGGGTCATGGTTTCTATCACCAAAGCAGTACTGGTCCTCTGAGACATCTGAACAAATATCCAGAACACACAATGAGGTAACTGGCTCCTACCATGTTACTTCTCTCGATCATGGGTGATGGCTGTGGTGTTCCGGACACTGGTGTGGAGATGGGGGTCTTGATCTCTTCTATCATGTTCATGACTTTCTCTGGCACTTTCGTGGCATCACAACAGGTTTCCTGCCACCGGGGCAGCTTGGAATTAAGTAACTCTGCAGACTATAATTCCAGAAATCAAATTAGAGATAAAGGTGCACTGTTTGAAAAGCTGACAAAAACTTTACTGCTAGCATTTTTTTTCTGGTCTTTTGAGACAGAGTCTCCTTATAGCCCCAGCTGTCCTGGAACTCACTATGTAGACCAGGCTGGCCTTGAACTCAGAGATCCAACAGCCTCTGGCTCCCGAGTGCTGGAAGTAAGGTATGTGCCAGCATACCCGTCCTGCTAGCATATTTTGATTTGTCTCCAGGAGTGGGGCTCTGAGTTTAACTCAGCCATGAGCATTTGCTACACCTCCCTCCTGCAGAGGAGGCAGACTCAGAGACTAAAGGAATGGACTTGCTTCCTCAGTTTGATCATAGAACTTAATGGTCTTGAGAGTCCTGCAGGGGCTGAGGGTAGTTCAGTGGTAAAGGATATGCTTAGTATGCTGCCTGCATGTATATGCACCTACACCTCAAAAACAAAAGGTAAAGCAATTCAAAAGCTAACAGGGAAGAGTTGAGCACTCTATATGATACCTCTGTTTTCTAGGTGGCTCCAGAAATAACAATCACCATCTTCCCCCCAAGTCCTTCTAAAAAGTAGCACCTGTATTGTGGTGAGAGGCCCAAGACTATGGTATGTCTCAGGACATACCTTTCTCACCTATGGGAAAGAAGGCCTACAAGAGGAGCTAGGACAGGTGTGTGGGTACACACATGAGCAGTCAGAGGACAACTTTGTGGTGTCGATTCTCCCCTTCTGGCTTTATGTGGATTCCAGGGGTCAAATTCAAGTTTTGGAGCTTGGATATTAAGTGCTTCCATCCATTGAGTCATCTCAATCAACCCTGGAACTGCACTGTTCGTATCCAGACTCTACGTTCATCAGGAGGCTGAGGATCCTGATGTGAACTCTGGGGAACAGCAAAGTTTCCCTAACATCACTTCTGACTCTGATAGACTGGGGCAATGCCATGCTGTGGACCAATGGCTGGGGCCTGCTGGGGAAAGGACCAGGATGCTACAGCTATAGCAAGGGGAAAAAAAGCAGCCTGCAAATATCTGAAGTATCTGACACAGAAAGAAGCAGGGTAGGTTTATGCTGCTCTGTAGAACATTACTAGGGGGGGCTGGAGAGATGGCCTAGTGGTTAAGAGCGCTGACCGCTCTTACAGAGGACCTGGGTTCGATCCCCAGCACCCACATGGTGGCCGAAAACTGTCTGAAACTCCAATTCCAGGAAAACTCCAGTTCCAGGGGAATACGACACCCTCTTCTGACCTCCGCGGCATTGCACGACACGGGTGCACAAACTTGCATGCAGGCAGTACATTCATACATATACAGAAAAAAATAAAATTTAAAAAAAAAAAAAAAAAGAAGAACATTACTAGGACCTCAGGTTAAATCTAAGAGAGAGTTTGCCAATAACCAGAGCTTTCTGAAAATAGCCTAGGTTGCCTCCTGACATAGTAGAGCATTGTCAGTAGAAGAGAACTCAGTGTCCCTTCCACCCCTCTACAGCTATGACCATGTCACCCTGCCACAAAGAAGGCCCTCACCCTGGAAACTGCCCTTTTTTTTCTTTTCTTTTTGAGACAGGGTTTCCCTGTAGCCCCAGCTGGCCTGGAACTCACTATGTAGACCAGGCTGGCATTGAACTCACAGAGATCCACCTGTCTCTGCCTCCTGAGTGCTGGATTAAAAGCGTGTGCCATATGCACCATGCCTGGCCTGGAAACTGCTACAGTAGCACTGCTTTGATTAGTGTAGACGCACCATGAATCGTCTATACTAGTATAGATGCCAAAGCAAGCACCTAATACAGTCATTCTTTCCTTCACTATAAGCACTTTAGATCTTCGGTGTTTAGATTGGAAAGCTCAATATTCCTTAAAGTTACAAGCACAGATTATGTAAAACATATACACACATGGTTCAAGCTCTTGCAGAACTTCTCATTGTGGAACACTTTCTAAATGATTTGCTTACAAGCAGCAGTGACTGATCTCAATCAGTGCTAGCTTGGGATGCTTACATAGGCCCAAGAGAATTAAAAGAAGGAAAAAAAAAAAAAAAAGAAGGGAAATTGAACAACCTATGTAATTATTCCTGAGCTCTAATGTCACAGCTGCATGTGCTGGAAGGAACTAAGCAGACTGGTTGAGGGGATCATGAATGAGCACTGTAAATAAGAGTGAAAAGTAACAAGACATCATGTCCTAATGTGTATGAATTGAATGGAGAGGGAGCCATGTCTGTGACCTGGGGTAGAGCTGTCAGTGATCCCCATGTACTGATCCCCAACATCTTGGACCTAGTCAACCCAGTGATACTCGGGACTGATAAAGTCTATGGAAAGTTGCCATGGAGGTGAGAAAAAGAAAATAGGCCTTTTATTGTTTTTTGTTTGTTTGAGACAGGGGGCCTCATGTCCCCAGCCAGGCCTCAAATCCACTATGTAACCAAAGGTGACTTTGAACTTTTGGTCTGCGTAAGTCCATCTCCTGAGTGCTGGGATTACAGACATGTACTGCTATACTCAGTTGATACAGTATGCTAGGGAGGGAACCCAATGCCTGCCAGGCAAGTATTCTACCAACTGAGCTTCAACTGCAGCCCTCAGTGTGTCATTACTTAAACGGATTTCAAGTATGGATGCACTATTAAATTAATGATAAGTGTGTATCTGATAATTCATTCTTCTGTATTTCTGTTAAGTTTATGTATTTGGGTTAGTGAGGACTTGTTGGAAGAGGCATTGCTTTATACTGTGTACATCTGGCAGGAGAGAAGCCACTGACACACTCAGCACACACTCCCAGCTCACTCACCTGCAGATGGTAATAGTGTATGTGCTTGGCAAAGCTACAGTGCTTGTCCACCAGGAAGCAGAAGCGCCTTTTCTCTTCTAGAAGGGCTTCTTTGCAGCCATCTGCAATGAACTTCTGGATTTCACTCTGGCGGGAAGTAACAGTCTCTACATACTAGGAAAACAGACAAGGGTATAAGCACAACAGGACATCTAAATGCTGCACAGCATGACACTTACCACCTGCTATCTTTACACTTGGTTTGTTTATGGAGTAAACACTGCATGTAGATAAATACTGGGCAAAAGTCTATAACCTGGCCTGAGCAGATATCATTGCCATTAAGATCCTGACTCACATGTAGAGAGAGCTTGCCAGAGGCTTCACACTCACATTAGGTAGCTGGAGCAATAGACTACATATTCCAGTGCACTCCATGGATGATTCTGTTCTACTGCAAAATACTTTGGGACCAGAAAGTTCCAGGTTTGATGCTAGTTCTAAGTTCTTGACTATATGACTTAACCTAAGCCTCATTTTCCCACAGTAAAATGAGGGCAGTCTTGCTGGGCATGGTTGTACATAAACAAACCAAGTCCTGGTGACAATTCTCCAGGACCACAAGTCACACACTAACCCCAGTACACTCATAGTAGGGGACTTCAATACCCCACTGAGCCCTTTGGACAGGTCAACAGGACAAAGAATAAACAGACATCTGAACTGAACGACATGATACACCAAATGGACCTCATAGACCTCTACCAAATATTCCACCCTAATACCAGAGAATACACTTTCTACTCAGCACCCCCACGGAACAGTCTCCAAAATTGACCACATACTGGGACACAAAAGAAACCTCCACAAATACAAAAAGATTGAAATAATTTCATGCATTCTATCAGACCACAGTACAATAAACTCAACATCAACACCAGGATAAGCCCTACTGCCTACAAGAACACATGGAGACTAAACAACACACTCTTGAATAATGAATGGGTCAAGGAAGAGATAAAGAAAGAAAAAAAATAAGCATTCCTGGTAATGAATGGACAACGACACACAACCAACAAAAACCTATGGGATACTTTAACAGCAGCCCGAAGAGGGAAGTTATAGCCCTGGGAGCCTCATTTGAAAAACAGAAAGAGCACAAGTGAATTATCTAACACTGCAGGCTAAAGCACTGAGAGGCAAAAACAGATGAACCTAAACGCAACAGACAGGAAAGAAATAAACAAAATCAAGCAGTAATACAATGAAATAGAAACAAAGAACACAATACAAAAAAAAACAAAAATCAATGATCCAAAAGTTGATGATTCTTTGAAAGACTAAACAGATAGACAGACCTCTAGCTCAGCTAACCAAAAGAAAAGAAAGGAACAATCCAAATCAAACACAATCCGAGATAAAAAAGGGGAAATATCACAACAGACAAGGAAAAAATCCAGAAAATCATACAGGAATACTCAAAAACCTATCTCTACCAGTTTGAAAACCTAGAAAAAGGATGATATCCAAAACCCTGGGAATCACACAGCTCAACCAAGAAGAGATCCACAGCTTAAACAGACCCATAATTTTAGAAGAATTGAGAAATGTATATAAACCCTCCAACTAAAAAAAGCCCAGGTCCCAGACGGTTTCATGGCAGGATTCTATAAAACACTTCAAAAAGACCTACAACCATTGTTACTGAAACTGTTTAGAAGTATACAAACAGAGGGTGAATTTCCCAAATTCCTTCTATGAAGCCAGCCCATCACTCGATTACCAAAACCAGCCAAGTAAACTAAGGAGAACTATTGACCCATCTCCCTAATGAACACAGATGCCAAATTCTTTCTAAACAGATACTGGAAAACCACATACAGACTCACATCAAGAAAAACATCCACTCATGACCAAGTGGATTCATAATAGAATGCGGGATGGTTCACATATGAAAATCAATAAAACATCATCAAGCCACATAAATGGATGAAAGACAAAAATCACACCATATCTCCATTGATGCTGAAAAAAGCCTTTGACAAAATCCAGCATCCCTTCATGTTAAAGTCCTAGAGGAATTGGATTGGAGGTGATCATTCCTCAATGTAATCAGCCATATACAGGACATCCACAGCCATATCATCCTAAATGGGGAAAGAAATGACAGAAACATTCCCTTTAAAGGTAGGTACTTCCGCAAGGCTGCCCTCTGTCACCACTCCTCTTCAAAGCTTTGAGACACTTGCTAGAGCAATAAGGCAAGAAAGGAAAGAATAGGAGTACTAATTGGAAAAGAGGAAGCACGCATCCCTTTGTGAGATGATGATGGTGACTAAGGGATGCAAAAACTCCACCCAGAAAAACCTAGAAAATTAACAGCTCAGCATAAGTGGGCAGGATACAAAAATTAACCTAAAAAAAAAAATCAGTGGCCTTCTTTACACCAATAAACAAGCACACTGAGAGGGAATTCAAGGAGGACCTTTTGTATTAGTCAGTTTTCTGTTGCTTGATAAACCCCATGACCAGGAATTTTAAAAAGGGAAGAGTTTATTTGACTACGATTGACGGTTCCAGGAATTAGAATCCATTGTGGCGGTGGATGCATGGCGGCTGGAGACTGGAGCAGCAAACGAGTCACATCTCGCCATGAGCAAAGGAGCAGAGAGAGAGCAACTGTAGACCACAAGGCTGTTAAACTCACTAAGCCTGCCCCCAATAAAACGAACTTCTCTCTAGCATGGCCCACACCTTCTAAGACCTCCCAAAAACAGCGCCACCAAACTGGAGACAAATGTCTGAATATACAGCCTATTACAGCCTATGGGGGACACAATTCATTAACCACTACATTCCACTCCCTGGCCTCCCATAGGCTCCTGACCATTAAAATGCAAATGATTTAGTCCACCATTAAAATCCCCATAGTCTTTACCAGTTTCAGCCATTCACAAAGTCTATAGTCCAAATTCTCTTTGAGACTCAGGCCAATCTCCTAATTGTAAGCTCCTGAAAATCAAACGACAAATTACATACTCCCAATGTACAGTGGAACCGAATACACATTCCCATTCCAAAAGGGAGAATAGAGGCGTAGTGAGAATACTGGCCAAAACAAGACTGAAAACAGGCAGGGCAAAAACCACCAAGTCCAGTAGCTCCAGTCAGTGTGTGCACTTCTGGGAATCGACTTCCAAAGGGCTTAGAAGCTCAGCTCTTCCAGTCTTTGCTTGCAACATACATTCTTTCTTAGGCTGGTACCACTCCCTGTATGCCGCTCTCCTTGGCAAATATCTCACAGGTCTGGCATCTCAAATTCTTTTTCTTCTGGGGCCTCCACTGCCAACCAGAGTTCACTTCACATGTCTTCACGCCAATGGCCCTATCAGGGCCTTCTTTATGCACGACACCCCTGCTGCACTCTGCCTGACCTTGGGCAGCTCTCTGCAACTGTGGAGGAAGAATAATATGACCCTCTTCACTCTTGCAAACTTATGCCTCTAAAGCCAGCACCACGTGAATGAATGCCGAAAGTTGCTGCAAGTTCGGCTGGACACTCTTATCTTTAACCACATTTGCAAATTTTCTCTGCCCTTATGATCTTCAAAGCTGGAGGATTAAGCTGCGTGTGGTCTTGCACTGAAGGTACTGTCTTCTTGTTTACTTGTAAATCTCAGGCACTCCTTAATCATTAGTCTCCTTATGAAAGGGAGCCTTCTCTTTCACATGCCTTGGCCCCACCTTAATCTTCCTACGTCGCAGTTTTCAGACTCCAAAACTGTACACATTCGTGGCATTTCCTTCTGCCCCATTCTGTTTCTTCTTAAAAAAAAAAAAAAAAAAAAAATATACCAAAAGCCACCCACCATTTCCTATTCTTTTAAGGGCTTGTCTGAAACTATCCTCTGCCAAGAAATAGTCCACTGCTTTTAAACTTACGCAATCAGGCAAGCATTTGCGGCTGTGGGAAAACTGCTGCCAGACGTCTTTATCAAAATATCCCAGTTGCTGCCTAAGTCTTATTTCCTCTGGAACCACATTTTTTTTTTTTTGCAGCAGTGATTTCTTCAGGCTTCTACTAGAACTGGCCTGTTCAGCTTGCTTACAGTAGTAAACAGCTTTTCTAGCCAACAGTTCCAAAGGCTCCACATTTCTCCAAAACATCCACATGTCAGGTTCTTACACAGCCAACAGCCCACTCCGGTACCAAAATTACTGTATTAGCCACTTTTTGTTGCTGTGATAAAACAGCCTGACCAAGGAATTATAAAAGGAAGAGTTATTTGAGCTTACGACTTTGATGGTTTCCAGGGGGAATATTAGAGTTCCATTGTGGGCAGGAGGCATGGCTGGCTGGGGACTGGAGCAGCAAACCTGAGGGTCACATCTTACATAAGAGCACAAGAAGCCGAGAGGAGAGAGCAACTGTACGACCACGAGGCTTGTTCAAATCACTAAGCCTGCCCCCCAATAAGTACTTCCTCTAGCATGGGCCACATCTTCTAAGACCTCCAAAAACAGTGCCAGCCAACTTGGAGTACAAATGTCTGAATACTTAACAGCCTATGGGGGACCACTCCATTCCAAAACCACCACACCTTCCACTTACACAATGCTTCAAAAACAATAAACATCTAGGAACAAACCTACCAAAGACACCATAAGATCTTTACAACAATAAAACTTGTAAACCCTTTAAAGAATAAGAAATTGAAGAAGACATCAGAAGATGGAAAACCTCCCATGATCATGAAGGGAAAATCAACATTGTAAAACAATGTTCATTCTACCCAAAACTCTTGTATAGATTGAAATCCTTAATTCAAAATCACCAAGCTAGTCTCCTTCACATGGCTGGAACAAAAATAGAAAAAAAAACTTACATTCATTTGGAAAAAAACAAAGACCCCAATAGCCAAAACAACCTGAATAAAAGAGCACCCACAACGGGGGGTATCTCTATACCAGGCTTCAAACTGTACTACAGAACTCTATAGTCATAAAAACAGCCTGGTATTGACACACAAAACAGACCTGTTGCCAAATGGAACAAAAACTGAGAGATCCAAACTTGAAACAAAAATTCAATTTCAAGCACATCTTACATATTAACGACAGGGGCCAACCCAAGCACACAATGGAGAAAAGACAGCACCTTCAACAAGTGGTGTTGCGAAAACTGGATCAACACACTTGTAGAAGGGAATGAAATTAAAACCACTACCTCTCACCTTGTACAAAGTCAATTCCCGATGGATTCAAGACCTCAAATATGAACCCCAAATCTGAAGAATCAATAGAAAGAAAAGATGGCAACACAGACTACTACGACACGGCGTCATGTAGAAAAGACTTCCTAATCAGATTCAGGCAGGCTGTGCAAGTAAATTAAGTGACAATTGACAAATGGCACCTCATTAAACTCAAAATGCTTCTGAATCAAAAGAAAACAATCAAGGAAATGAAGAGAATCCCCACAGAGTGGGGAGGAAACCTTCACCTTGTCATGGAAAAATCTGACAAACATTGATTTCCCGAATATTATAAACTACTCAAAAAACAAAGAAAACACAACTGACCACTCAATAGATGGAGCTCAAGGCTGAACAGAGACTTCACAAGTGAGAATTAGAGATGGCTAGAGAAAACATCTCAAGAAGTGGTTCAAACATCACTATAATATAAGGAAATGAACAAATAGAAAACATGTTAAAAAGATTACTTACTACAATAAGTACTGGAGGATCAGAGAAACAAGATGAACCAAGTGCTGGTGGGTTTTGGGGAAGGGAACACTCATCCACCTGCTGGTGGGAATGTACACTCATTATCAGCACTATGGAAAGCAGTGTGGAGGAACCTTGGATAAGACTTGGAATGAATTTGCCACCCGACCCAGCCATACTCCTCCTGGCTGTACCCTCAAGACCTCACCCCACCCCACAGAGATACATGCACGGCCATGTTTATTTCAGCTCTCTTCACAATAGCAAGGAGCTGAACCAACCCAACTGCCCTCAGCTGACGGAGTGGTAGAGAAAATTGTTGGTTACTATCTACACAATGGAGTTCTATGCCCAGTAGAAGAAAGTGACATCTTGAGCTTTGCAGGCAAGAAAATGGCTTGAGTTAGAGGCCATCTGCTGAAGTGGAGTAACACAGTCCCAGGAAAAAAACACGACAAATGGTATCCCTCATCTGTGGATGCTAGTGCCAATTCACTAGTTGTAAGGATTTCTTGTGCATGGCCCTTGCGCTTTTGTCCAAGCGTTGGGAGTGATGCATTATTGGAAACAACAACAGCAAACAGCAACACAAACACACAAAAGAAGGAAAGGGACTGCATCAAAGAACTGGACTGAACAGTGAACTTTCGCTCAAAATAGTCAACTTCCACATGGAGAATTTGAGAAAGACGAGAAATAGATGAAAAGCATGTTTGGCAGAATACATGAGCTTGGTGGGGTGGGGTGGGGCATAGGGTGGGAACACGGGTCTAGATTTTTTTTTTTTTTATTTTTTAAAATAATAAGAAAAACAAATTTTAAAAAAGAGAAAAAAAGAAAAAAAAAAAAGAAAAAAGAAAATGGCTATTATCAAAGAGCTCACCTCAATCTCTTTGTGTTCATATTTGAGTGCATTTCGTCCTCCTTGACTTTTTCTTCTGATCTTCTTCAATTCCGCTTGAGATTTCTCCAGAGAATCTAACTTACTCCTGTGTTCTGCTTGGTATCTTTTGAGAGTAGCCTGTAAGTGAAGTGTTGTGCTTGCTTTGCTGTGGCACCATACAAGCTGTCACAGTCACTTTTGCTCACAGTTCCACTGTGTGTGGCCGACTGGCCTTGACACCCTCATACCCACATGACTCAACAGTGGATGGGGCTCTCAGAGTTTCATGCCATCCTCACATCCACACCTCACAGGGCTCCCTCCATTTAACTTTAATGATTAGGAGCTGTCAGTTCTGCCGTGATTGTTCATACAAGGGGTCCCTAATCATATGGGTAGCTCTATTATGACAAGAATGTTTTCTCTTTCCTATTCTTCCTTTCTCCAAAGGTTTTTAGACACTGGATAGTCAGTCAGTGCTTTGGTAAATACATGAACAATATTAAAAGGGTAGGGATATAATGTAGTTCAATGTTAAGAGTGTTAGCCTAGCATATGTGAGACCCTCAGTTCTGTCTCCAGCATCAGACAGACAGACAGACAGACAGACACACACACACACATACACACACACACAATCACATGCTCTTGGCTATTTTATGATTTATAATTTCAACAGATAGGATGCAACTGCTTATGAGTATTTGGGGTGCTGTATTAAAGTGTTTGATGTGGGCTGGAGAGATGGCCTAGTGGTTGAGTGCCGACTGCTCTTACAGAGGACCCGGGTTTGATCCCCAACACCCACATGGCAGCCGAGAACCGTCTGAAACTCCAGTTCCAGGAGAACTCCAGTTCCAGTGGAATCCAACACCCTCTTCTGACCTCCGCAGCATTGCACGACACGGGTGCACAAACTTGCATGCAGACAGTACATTCATACATATACAGAAATAAATAAAATTAATAAAAAAAAATAAAGTGTTTGATGCATCTATATTTGAAATCCCGTTTAAGTAATGACACACTGAGGGCTGCCGTTGCAGCTCAGTTGGTAGAATGCTTTGCCTAGCAGGCATTGGGTCCCCTCCCCAGCATACCGCATCCACATGATAACAGTGTTAAAGAACAAGTATCTGGAGACTAGGTTGCAATTTTAGCTTCATTCTTTTTTTTTTTTGTCTTTTCGAGACATGGTCTCCTTGTAGCCCCAGCTGTCCTGGAACTTACTCTGTAGACCAGGCTGGCCTTGAACTCACAAAGATCCACCTGCCTCTGCCTCCCAAGTGCTAGGATTAAAGGCGTGAGCCACCACGCCCGGCTGGCTTCATTCTTTATTACCCATGTGAGCTCAGCACTAACTTAACTTCTCTAAAATCCACATTTCCCATCTAATCTAGAAGATGAGGTGTTTTGGTTGGGAGGAAAATCAGAAAGTAAGCCAGGCATGATGGCACCTGGTTATAATCTCTGTACAGGCGTGAGATAAAGAGTACAGGGCCATCCTGGGCTACATGACCAGTTTGAAGTTAGCCTGGGCTGCAGGAGACTATATTTCAAAAAAAGAAAATAAAAAAAAAAAGAAAGACGGGGCCAGAGAGATGGCTTAGTGGTTAAGAGCACTCGCTGCTCTCTCAGAGGACTGGGGTTGGGGGTCCTAGCACCCACACTTGGCGGCTCAACCGCTTATAACTCCAGTTCCAGGGGATCTGACACATTTTTCTGGCTTCCAAGAGCATTGCATGTACGTACACAAACATGGCATATACACACAAACTCAATTTTTTTTTATTTTTGAGTCTTCTGGAGATAGGGTGTCCCTGGCCTGGAACTCATTATGGAGATCAGTCGGGCCCCAAATGCGCCATCCTTCTGACTCAGCCTCTGGAGTACTGTGATTATAGTCCTGTCCCACCATGCCCAGTGTCTATGCATTTTTTAAAATTTTATTTATTTTTGTTTTATGTGTATGAGTGTTTTCCCTGAATGTAGTATTTATGTGTACCCATGCATGCAATACCCATGAAGGTCAGAACAGTCATATCTTCTGGAACTGGAGTTACTGATGGTTGTTAGCAGCTAGTACTCCTAACACTGAGCCATCTCTCTCTCTCTCTTTTTTTTTGCGGGGGGTTTCTTTTTGAGACAGGGTCTCCCTGTAGCCCCAGCTATCCTGGAACTTGCTCTGTAGACCAGGCTGGCCTTGAACTCACAGAGATCTGCCTGCCTCTGCCTCCTGAGAGCTAGGATTAAAGGTGTGCGCCACGACGCCCAGCTGAGCCATCTCTATAGCCCCTTTTCTATATTTTTTTAATACACATTCCAAGTAGTGGCAAAAATGGGCCCACTGTAACTCAGTGGCAGAGCATTTGATTGTGAAAATGGGTCCACTTAGCACAAGAGTTCCTTGTTGGTTTCTATATTCCAGTATTTCAGCACCAAGCCCCACCCACACCTGCTGCAGCTGACTAAATGGTAGGAGAGTCCTAGGCTGAGAGCTCAGGTGGTGGCTGGGGTGGAGGAAGAAGCCTCACTCACATTCATATACTTTACGTCAAGCTCTGTCTTCTTCTCCAGCTCATGGATAATCTCCTTATGAAATTTTTTGAACTATTGAAAAAATGAAAAAAAAATACTAGGTTTGAACTTCAATCAAAATAAATTAAAAACTAACCCAAGTGTTTATAAATATAAAAATTGTCCACATACATTTTCATCCAGAGTCTCATTGAGCTTCTTGTGGGTGCTAGAAATCTCTATGAGGACATGACCTGTAAACAAAACCAGATATGTGAGGGGAATCCATTGTGTGGTTTGCAAAGACAGGAACAGAAACAAATGATACAAGGCTGCTCAAGACACCCCAAGAGTAAAATGGGTCCCCAGTGCAGGTTCAGAGAGAACACCTCAGAAAAAAACCTGTCTTCAGATTCAACCAGTTGGCCTGGAGCTCTATGTAGACCAGGCTGGCCTCGAGCTCACAGAGATCCACCTGCCTCTGTCTTCCAAAAGGCATGCACCACCATGCCTGGCACTGGACTTTTCTTTCTTTCTTTTTTTTTTTTTTTTTTTTT